>NW_019091381.1:1650900-1759872 GCF_001949145.1 Acanthaster planci | reverse complement strand
TGAATGGAGGGCTTTGTCCAGCAGCAAGCCCCATTGAACCAGCAGCTGGGTGGTGAATAGACTGTATGTGTGGTATGCACTAATCCTCACACAATGCTGCGGAAGTAGCAGTCCTCCGTAGCGAAGGGGTTGAAGGACTTCAAGGCTTATCATGCAGCATCATCGGATAAGAAATGACTTAAACATCCCTGAATTTTTCGCAGCTGCTTCTCATCATAGCCATCTTTCCCTCACTTTTTTGCCCCAGATATAGCCAAGAGTTCCGCCCTGATTCGCGTCTCCAGTACGTCCTGGGGGGACAGGCCATCGATGAATATGGCCAGCCGTTAGAGGTCTATGGGGGACCAGCCGTTGATGAGTATGGCCGACCATTGCAAGAGGGGTATGGGTACCAGACCCATGGGTCACAAGATTACGGCTACAGGGGAAGCTATGATTATAGATAGGTATTTGGGGATTAGGTTAATAAGGTCATCTGTAGGTCATAAGATGGAAGCTAAAGATTAACAGAAAAAGTGAGTTTTGCGGTACTTTTACATACGTGTATTCCAGAATAACAGCATTGGCTGGTCATTGTTTTAATTCAGACCAGTATTCGGTAACTTTACACAACTATAAAACTCTTGGCTTAGGCCAAAAAAGTTTCTGGTTGCTAGTCAGCGTGCGTGTCGCTGTAGACCTGCACGTCGGTAAAATAAACAAAATTTTTTATTTGGTATAAAAGGATGCCCAAAAGCTGGCAAACTTGCTAGATGGACTGCAATCTTGCTACTTTGTAATTGTAACGTGTTTTTGATGGGTACAGTTGAGTACGTGTAATATGTACAGTAAAGGAGTCCCTCTGGTTCCCCATACATTCAGTCGGGCACTTTTTATAGATGACGTCATTTCTGTTGTCTACATTTACATCTGGGAACCAGACAATCGAGGTGGTCTTATGTCCTGTATACATGTACAAGCTGAAAATGCTTGTAAACAGTAAAAAGTGTGGGGGGGCAGTCTATTTTAGGGTTGGTAGCAAACAGTTTCACATGCGCATGCAGTCACGATGGACATTGCGCACTATATGTACATCATTTCCAGAAATTCAAGGTGAGGGTAAAAAAAAGCTGTGTCGTCGCACCACTTTTAGAGCCAGTTCCTGACCAGAAACCAAAGACTTTGGGGGGGGGGCTTAAAGTGGCATACTTGATGTCTCCCAATATCCAGTTTCAGACAGCTGTGCAACATGCAAATTTTTCAACCCACAGGAAAGTTGTGATGAGTAAAAAATGCCATTCATCCAAAAAGGCAATATGAGGGGAAGCAGTTTTTCCAGCATTCACCCGGTTGCTATCGGGAGAATTGAAAGCAATGCTATATGTGGACCTCTCACGACAAATGAGCATAAAGTCACATCCCACTCTTTCCTATTTGGAGGGTTTAAAGTCGTATTAAAGTGGAGGTCAGTTTTTTAATATTTCAGAACAGTAACCCGTCTCCAATGTAAACTGTTTGTTTTTGTTAAACTTCTGACGCTTTTCATTTGAATCTGCTTGAAACAAGCCTCCATGGTGCAATTTTTCTCATTTAAAAACAAAAGAAATCTTCCCTTCCTTTTCATCAAGTTCGCATTCGAATATTCAAATTCGAAAAATAATATTCGAATATTCAACAGTCGACCGACTATTCTGTTATTCGGATATTCGGCACAGCCGTGCTTACAAACATGTTTTGTGTCTCTCTCATTTTTGATGGTGATCGGAAACAATGTCAGAGATTAAAGCTGTAGACCATAGCTCAATTGCATTCATAACCATTTGTGACCTGAAATAGTTTAGAACTTCTCTTGTAAATCCAGCACTTGAAAACATTTTTCCTGTAGGAAGCTTATTGCTTGAATTTGGGAGGGTATTCAGATAAGTGTGGTTGTGAGTTATGATCTCAGCTGGTCATTTCATATTCAATGTGCGATGTTATTTTAGATTAAAAATAAGAAGTGGTCATGTAGATGTTTGATCATCATTTCCAAGACATAAATTTGATTGAACTGATTGCTGGACTTTCCTTCTTAAGATATCAAATAATGTTCCTTTTGATAACTCTAGTAGTTCCAATTTCATAGAGTTAAAGCTTCGCTAGTAACTTGTCATACTCGATAAATGTTCCTGGTTCACTGTCAGTTCAATCAAATATTTACAAGTCAACTTTGTATCAGGTGTCTTGGCTTGAGACAATCATTTGTGTGCCGGCTTTTGTCATGTACAGGTGATGATTGGCTAACAATAATTTTACTGATTGGATTTAATCCTTTATAATCAGGGGTTGCTTTCCAATTTTGCCGACGTTGTTAGTCTTCATGAGCGATTTCCCTTTAGATATGGCACAAAAACGATGCCAAATATCAGTGTTTTCTTGAATGAATTGCAGTTCGAAAATGCTTTGACAGCAATTATCAAGAAAGAAAGTATCAAGCTTTGTGTTTTAGCTTCCCGAGGCATTTTTGTGTTCATCAACTTGGTACTTTTCATGATGATGTTTTGTATATTTTGTGCTATAAGACTGTATGCATGATTGTACATGTCATTTTGTCAAGCTGAAGTTGTAAATTATTTATTGTAAAATACTTCCATGTTCAATGCATGACGTGTGCTGTGTGGAATACATGTAAATGCATTTGTTGTACATAAAAAGTAAACCTTTTCCGTTTTCTCGTTCAAAAAGATGTCGAAGACCTATTTGAAACCATGTGACCCCACTGGAATTGAGCGAAAGACTTATATTTTATCTTTCCCTTTTAAAATTTGACCTCAGCTCTTTTTTTGGGCCACTTATTGCCATTTTTCACCGCTGTACAAATTAGGAGCGGCTTCTCGGCTTAATCATGCCTGTTCGTTGTCTCACTTTAAAGCCCATATTATTTAGGGTAACACTGCCAAAAGAACACAAACATGCGAAATGCAAAGCTACCGTCAAATTCTAAACTAAGCCGCGCAGATACGAAGACCTTCAAACAGACTCTTCCGGTCGACCGGTCGGAAGTAATTAATCGAAAGATCCGAACCCGTGCTCCCCCGTGCCAAGATATGATATTGCCGAAAGCCCCCACAGAGGACGGAAGGGGGTGAGGGCTGTCTTGGATCCTCAGTGTTTGGTAAAGGAGCGGAATGGACTAAACAACAAAATAATTCCAAAAAAAAGGGATTTGAATGGATTCACAGTTTCCCCGAGATCTTAAACTCTATTGTAACCCCCGTCCCACACCTGAATATAATAACTGACGTTGGATAAGTGGTGGGGTAAACACCTGTCAGTCTTTAATTTGACTGGATATGAAATAAAAACTATTCACCTTTGACCCTGTCTTGCATCTACGACGCTCTAGATAAAACATGTCAAGTAATTGTAAATGGTGACTCATTCCAAAACTTACTAAATCTGTACGCTAACGGCCTGCCTTAGTTTCCCCTAGATTTCTGCTGTTCTTAATTTGCCTCCAGGATATACTCGATATCCGTGGAAAGACCTTTCGTACGCTGAACACAGCTGAGATTTAATCCGCTGTGTCACGAGCGACCCGTCATGAGTGAAGAACTATGGCCCAACGATTTGCTAATAAGCCTGTAATCATCATAGATTTTCGGCAATCTTTTCTGATACTCTGCGATATCCTACTCCCTTTTCACCCCTATAGTTTTATGTTTAGCCTTTTAACACAAAACTGACTCATCTTTCTGTTCCCTGCACATTTTTGTGTACCCAAAGACGCGGTCTTTAAATACACAGCGTAATTTTCAAGACTAAAAAGATTTTAATGTACAAAGCATATATAGAAAGTATATTTTCAATTATTTTAGTTTCTAATTTTGAGAATTATGTGGATAATATGCTCACTGCAGTTTATATCATTATTTGTTATCTACAAAAGTTAAAGGTTGCAAGAACTGTTGAACGGTTGACCCGCCATTTTTCGCCATATTAAGTAAATAAATGGTTATATGTTGATCCATATTAACGTTATACAATTTGCTGGTATCAAAGCACAAGTTCTTATTCATCCATGATGCGAGGTAAGTCTGTATCAAGCTGAGAGCTCTGAAAGCATCTCGTTAGGTCGCTCATACTTAAAATTAACTACATCCCTCCAGATTAACTGCGTTGTCTCAGGTCAATAGATTTACATAGAATTGGGAGCAGTGTGGTCACCATTCGGTTAATAAGCTCAATGACAGGCGTACTTATTCCAGAAACTGCGACTTTGTACCTCAAGAATCCCCTATTTCCTTTTCAGTTTCCGTTAATGAACAGGTTTACATGGTACTGTGCGAGAATTAGAAGTCCACTAAACAGCATTTTAAAGTAATTCAGTTGAATAAAACTTAAGACTGAGCTAGATTTTGATCAAAATGCAAATTATCGTGGAATATGAATGACTGATGTTATTTTAAAAGAGTCATAATAGTTTGCACCAATTTTCCCAGAGAACGTCGCGAGTGCAACGTTGATAAGGGTTCCTTGATCATGCTTTTGACAGAAGAAAAAAATTGAGTGGCAAAAGGCATTTTTTGCTCGATCAGTCTTTGTTGATACGGACCACCATGCCTAATTCCAGCAGAGGCCGATCTCTCTTAACATTCCTTGTACATTGGGGCACCTCACTGACAAGGTCTAGAAGTGCTCGGACCAACATCAAGAGATTCTTGGTGAGGAACACACTTGCCGTCATGCCCTTCTGCAGCCAGAGGTGGAAGCGGATGGCAAAGAATGGGATATCCACAAGAAGCAAGAAGAGCACGGACTTCAGGAGAAATGCACCCTCCCAGTGGCTGTCTTGCTCCTCCGAGTCTCTGCGGTCCTTGTTACCTTTCTTCTTATTCTTAGGCTTCGGTTGACTGGGGTAGCGGGGCTGTTTGGACGCCAGGAAGCGGAGAGCGAAGAGCGGGATCGTCGGGATGATGAAGCAGATGCAACCGAAGGCAACGATGGCAGCACGGACGTGATACGGTAGGATATGTTCCTGATCCCCTGTCACGATCATGTCGAGGAGATCAGCGCTGTCCAGCATGGCTAGGCTGGCCATGGTGCCAAGCTTCTGCACCTGAAGTTTGTACTCTTGTTTCTCCACCCCTTCGTGGTGGCTGTAAGCCAGCAGGAGGAACAAAATGGACGACAGGGAGACGGCTATCTTCAAGACAATGGGGCTGAAGATTCCCTCGTGGATTCCTGTTACGTCGATGTTATGTATGATGCGGATGACCTTAGCCACAAAGACGCAGGCATAGACGAGCCAGCAGGAGTAGGCGAACGGGAACTCGTAGAATAGGTCCTGCTTGGTTTTAGGGAGAGGGTAGATGGGTTGCCCAGCCTGACGGCGGGAAGCCATGAAAGCCGATAACCAGAAGACAAACACGATAACATCGATGATGATCCATTCGTAACCTCGCTTGAATCCTGTTCCCTGTCCATAATGGATGAGGACGTGATCTAGGAAAGCCGACTGGCCTGCTAGCACCGCGAGACATATTAACTTAACTCCAATATCGGCCACAAGACCTCTCACAGTTTCACCTGTACTCATGTTGAATTGATTGCTGTCACTGAGTCCACAGTAACCTGAACTCACTCGAAATTCTGAGTTTTCACTGACATGTCACTGAAACTTTCAACAAAATGTCTCGATAAAACAGTGACGAAATGTAGGTAGTTCGTTTCAAAATCTTAGCTTACGAGTATTTGGGGGAATGTTCAGGTTATTTTTAGTTCCAGACTTATTTAAAGTTCTCCGGATAATCACATGAGCAATTCTTTCTATACTGCGCTAGTATGACGCATAATTCCTCGGTGAAGACGGCACTTGGCATCGGTGGTATTGCTGCGCACAGCCCTTGCAATCATTTTTCGTCCTCAAATTACGGCAGTAGAGTGGCTACTGTATATACATACCGGTATAAATTCGACGTCCAGTTAGATCATACAGATGGATCATAGTTGGATTTCCACGTCTCCCAGAGGTTACGTAATTAAAAATTAAGTGGCTTTTTCTCTGACAGCGGTTTTTTCGTCGACGCTACAGACAGTAAAGCTCACCATTGTAGAAAGCGTTTGTAGCCAGTATCAGTTCTTCTAATATTTGAAGATTTGCATCGCTGAAGATCTTGTAGGACTTGTAAAATCATCATATTTATGCGTCAGTTTCGCAGCACCAAGACGACACTCCCAATGTAGAGCACCAAAATGTTGCTCGGTAAATGGAAATTTCCCTCCGTAGAGTTCGCAATATTGACGTAGTCTTCTCATGACATTTCACTCGTCTGAGAAGTCACAGTTCTCATTTTTTTCTCAGGGTTGTCAGACTGCATGCGACTTCACTAACCGAACACACTTCACTAAGAAAGAGTTAGTCCCTAAATCCAGGGCAAAACCTTGGGGAGTAAAAAGGCTGCTTAAGAATGGCTGTTAAACTGGTAACTTCCTGATCATGCACGGCGGATGATGACGTGTCCGGGTAGTTATAATGGGATTTCGTGACCTTGCTCTATCACCCTATTACTGTCGTGAGTCAGGTGTGGTTTAACGAAGTTAAGTCAACTTGATTATAATTTATTACTATCACTGAGGCTCTGACATATCTAGGGATGGATCTTACTGAACATAACTATTGTGCAGTAATTTTCAGTTTTAAGAATTCAGACGCAGGTGAGTCGTTTCTTATGTCGAGAGTTCTTTTCCACACAAACTTGGTGAAATTGCAAGACTGCTTAGGGAGTAGGCCGAAGCGAATCCCGACTACATAGACACTGAATAAGAAAAGTGTTATGCTATAGGCCTACACTGGACCAACATTGTGTTTCGCCTAGATACGATCAAGTGATAAATGTGCAAGTCACGTGAACAATTTGGTTTATTGCTGCAAGAGAGCTTTTACATAGAAAACATGTATAGCTTCCCTGAGAATCTTTCAATTTGTCATTTATTTTAATTAAATAACCGATAACTCCTGTTTTTCTTTAAAATAAGTCGTATCCTGAATTTCAATAATTCAGTTCTTGCAACCTTTTGCAAAGTCCAGTTGCTTAAAAATGCAAGTCCTTACTGATACCAGATTAATAATGTCCACAAAAAAGGGTGGGCTTATGAATTTTACAATCAATGCCCTTTAAACTTCTATCCAATCACAGGGAAGAAGGCCGCTGCCCACGGGGCCGGCGGGAAACCTGAGGTTATACGAGAGGGGGCGCTGTATTTGCTCAGTGAATTGCAGTTTGATAATGATGAGTTCTTCGGTTATTTTGAGAAGGTAAATTTCATCATTTTGGCATATTGTAATTTGACGGGCATGATTGTATGATGTTGATGAAACTTATAGCGCATGTAGCTGCGCTTTGGTGAAGTTAACGGATACAACGTGACGATGTGAAACGTATGCTGCCCAAATTCCGGACGCATGATGGATAGGAGTCGCGCGTTTCAGTGCATGCACGGACTTAGACCTACACCGGTACACGAATATTTACTGCACTAAGTTTCGAACGGCCAACAAGATAATTCATATTGTGCATTGTAAAATGCAGATTTTCCAAGAATACCTGTGGCACGTCATTGACATTAAGTTTAACCCAAGGGGAAAACTTGTTATAACTTTTTTTCCTCTCAATCATATTTTGAATGTAGGCCATATTGGTTAAGTTTTAATCTAGGCCTACACGCTCAGTTAACGATCAACTGACTGAACTTATGTTAAATTTTTAAATTTTAGCATGCTTGCATATTTTTGTTTGCTTTGAAGGTCTTTTGGTGTTCTTGGGAGGTTTTCGCTTCCAATTTTAAATGCCACAACTTCAATTCATCCTGTCGCAGTCCGTTGGCTTTCTGAGAATGACGGTGGGATGCCAAGGATTAAAAGAGGTAATATTGGTCTCGTCCAGGTTATCACAAAGTCTATACTTTGTAGATATGCAAATTATAATGTTCATCTTCATAATCTTTTAGGATTGTAATATTCATGTCACATTCTTTTGGGGGTAATGCAGTACAGACTAGACTAGACTGATGAGTACACGAGTGTTAACGAGTCCCTGTGTATCGTGGGCTAACTTGTTTTTGATGTTTTCTCTTTATTTTTCTTTCAGTCAGAAAGCAGCTGGAAGAATTGGTTGGAGCTCAGAAGGTGTGGAGGTAAATTCAAGTCAAAGAGATTTGTGCAGTTAGTTTGAGACTGATGACAGTCACTGATCTTTGATGTCAGTCTTTGCCAAACTTTACAGGGATAGTGCATTAACGAGGGCGCTATTGTTCACTTTTACGGTAGAAATTCATCAAACTGGTTTTAACTCTGCCTTCTGAAAAAAAAAAATCAAATCTGCACAAGAGTGTCTGTGGTCTGGTCTTCATCTTTAACCATGCCCCAAAGACCTGGTTTGATGAAAACAGTTTTTGAATAGGTCAATGATATTGTAATTGTGCAGCAGTTTGGAGAATGTTTTGATAATAAGCTGCATTATAAAACAGCAGTTTACATTTTTAGGGGGATAAAAATACTTATAGTTTATAGATAGTTATAGCTTGGAAAAACCCAGTTGCTGAGCTCCTGTTCCTAAATCATATTTATTTGTGCTCTATTCATGCGCCGTCGTTTCACACGTGTCTGTTTTGTCTTGTTCGTCATTTTGTCTGTCCCATGTTAGATTGTATGGTTGTCATATGTCTATGGGCTGGGGTACAAAAGTGTAGCTGCTTAACCTTAAACCTAAATGTGGTCATCTAATTTATCAGATGTAATCCTATTTTATGTAATGTTACTCAATTTAATGGCCAGATATATTCAGCACTTAATTAATGTGAACGTGTTTGGTTACATTATAAAGAATGACAGCATTGAAATAAATGTTTCATCATCATCTAAATGTTTCATCGTCATAGACGTTTTTTTTGTGATATGGTTATCTTTCAACTAGTGAGCAACAGCAGGATCGGTCTGATCTCTACAGCCAACTTGCCGAGAAGCAAGAGGACCTTGAGGAGCGATGCATGGCAGACAGCTATCAGGAGGCAGTTATCCCGCTAGGGGAAGACCCCAGATGCCAAGAGAAATATCTAAACTTCTACAAGACGGTGCGCATCGGCAAGATCATGGAAGACTTGGACACGTTTGCAGGTGAGAAAATGTTTTAGAAAGTGTTGATTCTCGGCCTGGTTATCTTAAATGGAGCTAGTGGAAGAGTGGTTAAGCATGGGAATCTTCTAAGCACAGAGAAACTGTGTAATTTGGTTTTTTTTCTTTGGACAGTGTGGATATCCTACCAACATAACAGGGAATCTGGGGCCAAGGCCACACCTTTGGTGATTGTCACAGCATTGGTCGACAGAATAGGTCAGTTTAAAGAAGGACATTTACAATGCCACAGAACTCAAATCAGATGAGACTTCATGAAAATGCTTGCAGGTGCAGTAGTTGAGATAACTGGTTTTGCTGTGTGATGCCATTGTTGATGCTTTGTTAATTGTCTCCAGATCTCCACGAAGTTGAAATCAAATATAATCGAGATATCAAGATGTGCGGCAGTGTGACATGGGCTGGGAAAACGTCAATGGAAGTCACTATGCATTTACATCAAGTAAGATAAAGACAAACACACATAAGATGACAGAGTAAGCCATGGTCATTATCAAGTCCTTGAATGAATTAACTCTTGCCTTGTACCCAAATATGTTTTACCAAAGCTATTTTTGCTCTGTTTTCTTAAGCTGTTGGCGTCGATAAAGAGATGCATTTCTTTATAAAATCACATTTTCAAAAGGTTGAATTACAATGTGAATTTGTTTTATGTTTACTCCTGAACAGAAACAAGACGGCGTTAATTGGAAGAAGTTAATTGGTGCCAGATTTGTAATGGTGGCACGAGATCCAGACAACAAGGGGTAAAGATTATTTCCAAAACTTCAATTTAATGAGGGCCAAAGAATTGTTTAAAAATGTATTCCATGGAATGAAGAAAAATCGTGTCGAATCGAAGAAAACTGTTCTTTCACATATTCCCTACTTGGGTTTTACACACAAATTACTTCTCCCCCAGGGCAGCATTTGTGCACCCACTGCGAGCTCAGACCACAGAGGAAGAGTCCATTATAGCCAGAGGTAAGAAAAACAAACAGCTGCGGTTGGAGAGATCGGAGCAGTCCTTACTCAGGAGCGCCCCCACTGCCGAAGAGAGAGAGATCATCCACAAGCTCTTTGTGGATACGCTCGACCAAAGGTAAGGAGGATCAGATTCTTGGGGACAAATTTTGTCATCTAGCATAATATCTGCTTGGAATCAGTGTTCTGGTATTAGTCACAACAGTTGATGCTGAAATGCGAACTAGGACTTAATCCAAGAATTGAAGACTCGCCGTCAACTGTGACTTTAGCTGTTTTGGACCAGTTAAGAGCAACCTACAAAACGTTACACTCAGTGTAGCTCAGACTGTCGGCAGAATCCAAGCCGTGATACGGATCAGTTTCATCTTGTTTTTTGTACTTGATCCTTGTAGGAGTGCCTCCTTCAGCACCAGAACTAGGCCTGCCAATGCAGTATGGATGGAAGACAGTAAACTCAAAAACCTTCTCATCTGTTTCCCCGAGGTAACCTTTGAAGATGCTCTTTGAATTAATTGTTTACTGTTATCATTTCCATCCTGACTTCTGTCTAAACAGTGCTTCATGCATTTCACCCATGTTTCCGTCTTCATTGTAGTCTCTGTTTGGACTTACATTACTCCTGTCTGTCCTCCTCAGCAACGTAATTTGTACAACAAAATCTTTGGTGGTTTTTTGATGCGGCAAGCACTGGAGCTGGCCTATGCTAATGCTGCTGTATATTCGTGAGTAAACCTTTCACCAATTTTCCACCCTTTCATAAATACCTTTTTAATCCGAGAATCATAAGAAGTCGGCATATGATGGATTTTCAACAATTTTGTCTTAAAACTTTACTCTCATTTTTCCAAACACCCCTGTCCATTTTATTCCTTTTGAAAGTTGTTCAATAGAATCTTCTTCAGTGAACTTGGTGTGCGCATGGCTTGTTGCATGCACACAGACTCCTGACCAATCAGACCGGATTAAACTGTCTCGTATCCGTGTGCCAGCGCATGATTTACGCAGCGGGCATTATCACTTCTCAGCGGGCACTATCAAATGTTAATACACGGTCACATGATGCGTTTTGACCAATAGGAATAGAAAAACTGTCCCAGTTATTTACGAATGGGTAATAACGCAATATAAAAAGTGAACTTGAATTAAAAAGTTCCAGAAATTCTAATCTGAAGAAATTTAAGATTAAATATTGAGTTAATGGAAAGCAGACGAGTCTTAGGTACCCTTAATTTATCCCTCTCAGTCGAAGGAGACCAATCTTCAAATCAGTGGACAGCATTCAGTTTCGCAAACCAGTGGAAGTGGGCGACCTGCTATATCTATCCTCCCAGATTGCCTACACGGAGAGGAACTACATGCAACTGAGGGTCCATGCTGAGGTCGTTGACCCTAAGACGGGAGAACGGGACACAACCAACGTGTTCCACTTCACGGTCAAATCCAATGGGCCGGTCCCGCCCGTTCAGCCCAAGACATACGGAGGTGAGCATTGCATGGTTGGTCATATTGCATCGTTGTTGGGGCGTATTTTTCGGTTGTAATGTCAAGTCAGTCACAGTGGAACTTAACTCCACCCAAATTTCCACAAATTGCTCAAACAGTTATTTATCCTTGTCTTTGGCTTCCCAAGTTTTTTAGTAAGCAACAACAGAGTTTGCACAGTAGCTCATAAATGGAAATGAAAGTCATGCATGTAAAAAAAAAGTCGTCTGTCGAGGGACTTTCAGGTTGTACCATGCACAGTGCATGTTGAAGCATTATTTCTGTTATTTGTTTGAGGGGAGCAGTTTTTTTCCTCATTCTGGAACCCCAACAAGAGGACATCAGTTTCAGGTTTCATTGGCTTGATGGTCAGGGGTAATAACGAAGCCTCTGGGAATTGTTAATGGGGGCTCCAGCACTCTTATTGCTTTCTGTTTCTTTTTGAATATCTCTTTCTGGAATTCCATCCAAAGGTTAGGCTGTAGGTATGTCTTTTGTAACTGTATACTTACTATCTTGAAGTGTTACAAGTGATTTTTCGGTGATTTTGAGGTTGAGGTGTATTGTGTCAGTTTGTGACTGGTTTTTACCACTTGTATTTTTGAAATATTTTATTGACTAAGTTTTGAGTTTTTTGTTGTTGCAATATACCAGTGGAAACTAGATTTCTATGTTTTCTACATCGACTAATAACTAATGAACGAATGAATTGTTGACATGGGGGATGCATTTTTTATGTGTTCATTTGTTTCACTGTCTTCGGCAGAGTCGATGCTGTTTCTGAACGGAAGAAGACACTTTCTGGAATTTCTCAGGGAAAATCCTGAAGAGTCCGTGAAAAGTTGAAACGATGCAAGCTCGCAGCTTTCAAATAAACTCCTAAGTCTTAATTATTAGTAATTAAACGACAAGTGCATTTTCGACCGTGTATTCAATTATGCCCAGATTGTTATAGACTTAGGGTGCTGAGCTGATAGCATTAAATTAAACTTGTTGGAGTTTAAAGTCAAATATGTATAAAGTACTAGATGGGGAAATGTTGGGTTATTTATGCAAAAAGGTTTGTACATTTGTTTATAGATCCATGTTCTTATTGTTATTGTTTTTAATATTCAGGCTTCATTTTACAGTTTTAACAGTTCGCTTTAGAAAGATCAACTCTCAACCATGTATTTTAAGTGAAACAAAATGGTATTCATGAAACATTTTCTTTGGAAGACTGACATATGTTGTAACGTCGGACGAATTCAAATTGAGCTTCTTTTTCTATCCATGGACTTTTCTATCAGCTGACTGAAAGTAAAAGAAACTTCAAAAATCTCAAGTTAATTGTTTAGACATGACTGATCTCACAAACTATTCCAGCTTCTTTTTGATTGCTGAAATGAATTATTTGATTTATTGATGAGATGAATAACAAAGTTGATGTTCAGTTTTGTATAGGACATTTGACAAAAACATTCTTGACAAAACACAGTAAGTTACAGACTTCTGTTTTGTTACTGGAGTAACTAGTGCAAAAAGCAGAAATAAATTGAGCAGAAAATGATTAAAAATTTTCAGATAGCTGTGCTGCATGCTTATAATCCATGTTGTATGGAGTTTTATCCTGATAATTTAAGCTACACAGTACCCAACAGGTTTACCTTTTTTGTCGTTGTTTTTGGTCATTTTTTAATGTTTTCGGGAAGGGGCTTTCAAGTATCACTCCCTGCCGGAAGCAGAAGGGATTTCTCAGAATACACTTTGGGATATGAAAGATTGAGAGATTTGGCGCGCCATATATTGAGATTGCAAACAATTAGTCTGGCCCCCTTCCATTATTCAGCATAAATTTCACTAAAGCGTTGACGGGATGAGACGAACTCGGCAACTAATATTCAATACTGACCATGCGGCATTTTTTACCGGTGCGCGCTGCTTTAGGGGACGAAGTTATCTCATGAGATGCGCTTCACAGAAATTCGGTCTTTTTTGTTTTTGTGAACAACTTACGGGTCACTATGGCCCAGCATACCCAAGGTAAAGATGCCATGACCAAAGCCACCTTTTACGAGGAGGCCAAGAATTATTGGGAGGAAATCCCACCGACCGTGAACGGAATGCTCGGTGGATACGGAAACATCTCCAGCACGGACGTGAGAGGGTCGATCGATTTTCTCAAGCCAATGCTAATGGTAAGTCATGCATAGAGACTCCAGAATTAAAGAAATTGGAACTCGAAAGTCCAAGTTACCTTCAGGCGGTTCCCCACCCTGACGAACTACTGTCTCTGTTAATTTATTTCAAACTTCAAACATGTCAATTCACGGAGGTAGGCCGGGACCTAGCTTCAGGGCCATGGTTACCTTCAAAACTGGCAATGGCATGACTGACATGACTGAAGATTTGTAACTTAAAGTTAAAGTCAGTTTACTCATGACCCTCCATGGTTTACTCTGCTTTCTGCAAAGTGGATTTATCAAGTTTAATAAGTGTATTTTTAAGGGTGACTTATTTCAGTTTATTATATGTACGTATCTTTGTTTTCAGTGTGAATGGAACGAGAGAGTTGGATCAGAGAAGGCTCTTGATTGTGGCGCTGGTATCGGTCGTGTATCCAAACACCTCTTACTACCTCTATTCCAATCAGTTGATCTGGTTGAACAGGAGCAGAAATTTCTGGATGAGGCACCGGCCTTCCTTGGGGAAGCATCGGCCAACGTTGGCAAGTACATCTGCTGTGGGCTGCAGGACTTTGTACCTCAGCCCAAGCACTACGATGTCATCTGGTGCCAGTGGGTTTTGGGCCATTTGACCGACGAACACCTCATCAGTTTCTTCAAGAGATGTAAGGAAGGCCTGAAAGAGGGCGCCGTCATATGCGTGAAGGAGAATATTTCCAGGGAAGGGGTTGTATTTGACGAGCAGGACAGCAGCGTGACCCGCTCCTCCAAGGAACTCACTAAGATCTTCCGCAAAGCAGGACTCAAGATCATGAAGGAAGAGACGCAGAGGAACTTTCCACTGGAGATATATATGGTCAAGATGTTTGCGCTTAAATATAGATGAATGCATCTGGTTAAGAACACAAGGGCTAAAACTTCACCACCCAAAAAAATAAACTCCAATTCTTCTTGTCCCTGAATTGTAGTTCCATTGTAGTGAAAAATAGTTCCTTTCTAGAGTGAAATAAACATTTTTTTTTCAAAGAGAAAGAAATGTCATTACTTGTCTTGGTTAATGCCATATTTTCCAGATACAAGGCTTAAGTTTGAGAAAAAATTAATATGGCAGACACTTCTTTTTAAGGAAATGGAACCAACACAGAGCTTTCACAACTTAAGTTTCACATTCAAATTCTGTGAACATATCGTTTCTGAACTTGTTGAGAAATGCAGTTAAATATTTTATCCTATTTAGCTGTATTATTTCTGATTGATGTGAATTGCTGTGTACTCAAACCTCATTAAAAAGGTGTCCAAAGTCTTAATTTTTAATCTTTATAGAAGTGAACATGTATATCAGATGAATCAGTGTATTGTGTTAGAAATCATTTCACCAGAGGAACGTCATGCTGTAAGTTGAATGTGATTTTTATTTGCGAGATTTTTTGTTCAAAATGGACCCAAAGTCACGTGCTAATAAATTTGGCATGAACATAATAAAATGTGAGGTTAAATTTGAATATAAAACAGCAACTTTGCTTCTTTAGCATCAATAATTGAGATTTCCTCTAATGAATGGCCAAACCTCCTTCCCTAGCTTTTATTTAGAGATGATTTTTCTGTCTTATAATGTTAACTTTCTATTTGTGAATGTTATAGGATATTTTCATGCCCAAAGCAGTCGACAAACAACGGCTTGCTAATTGGTCACTTGTGAACGTAGGAGGGCAGCATTGATGAAAAACTACGTATGGTTGGGAAATATTTGTTGTAAGAGGGCGACAAACTTCCTATTTCCAAGTCGACGACGTGAGAGGGCGACATATAAACAACTTTGATATTGGACAATATTAAACTAAAGAGGGCGTTCAACTGCTTGGCTAAAATTAAACAACAGAGGGCGGCAAATAATGATTAGCCCCCTCTCGTGGCTGATTCTAGGGAAAAAACAAGATGGCAGCGCCCATAGACGGCATTGAATGTGAGTCGGACAGTCTGCAGATTCGTCTTGAATTTAGGTATAACATCCAAAAAGTTTCTTTGGTTCGTCCATATGTTTAAAAAGGGATAATCAAGTATTTTAAAATGAATTTTTATATTCAAACTCTCTTTTTTTGTGTCACTGATTTGTTTGTCCGGTCAAGCAGTCAAGTGTCATGTCTGTCATCATGCATTGTCAGCCGCAAGGCCTAGGCTATATGAAGAAATTTAGAACAGTAAAAATACTCAAGTCAGTGAATAGTCCTGTCGTAATATAGCCAGGAACTTGAGCAAGTGAAGTCATCATATGGTTAATAAAGTAACTACAACCATTAAACAAAATGGCTTGTTAGGCTAGGTTCAGTAACAGCTGTATTTGCTTTGTTGTTTACTAAATTCAGTGGTGGAGCAGAACTTCTTGTTGATAAAATAAAGCAGCATGACATCATCCTAGATACTTCAAATGGTTCAAAGTGTAAGTATCTCACAACTGGTAAGAGGAAACAACAAATTAGTTCTGCATTTTATTTGCCAAACCATATTCTAATTTCTCCATGATATCTGCTGTCTTACTCAGTTTATTGGAATCGCCTCTTGAGATGCATTCCTGGAATTGTTTTATTATTTTTAATTTTCCAGTAAATGTGATAGATCTATTTGGATTTTATTTGTGTAGTACTTTCTGAGTCATTGGATTAGATGTTTTATATGCCTACAGGGGCAATGTTAGGTGTCAATCACTGGTCACAAAATGCAATAATAAACTTAGATGACAAAAGATGCACTTCAAATGAATAAAGAAGTCGGCTTTCAAATTAACTGTCCTGGCTGTTCACTGTTGTTTTGATGTTACTGTATTGGACTATTTTTTCACAACAGATTCCATATGCAGTTGTGTACGGTAATTAAAATATAATGATTACAGGCTGATTAGTAATAATTTAGGCAATGTAGAACTGCTTGCTTACTGCAGGGTAATTCTATAAATGCAGGGTCCAAAAGGGTGACTTTTTTGTGTCTGTTACTCCTTACCTGTCTAATTTGACATGGAAATATCACTCAAATTGATCTCAAACTATTTCCATTTGTTTGGCAGGTAATTTGCATTAATTTATCACTCTTGAAAATTAGAGAATTTGTTCTGAAATTCCAAAATTACATATTAGATGTGACAGGGGCATGAAAATTAATTGGACCCCTAATCGATAGAATGACCCTGCAATGACCTGATATGCCTGATGTAATGTACACAAATTAAAAAAATTACAGTACCTGACATTTAGATCCTAGCAGAAACTTCTCAAAGGCAAACACTGCTCAAATGTAACTTAACTTGGCTTGTTATTTTGGCTTTGTGTCTGTTTTTGCAGGGAATATAAGAAGATTGATATCGTGGATCAAAGACAATTTGCTGAAAGAGAGACCGGAACTCTTTGTCCAGAATAACACAGTGTATGTTCCATTTACCAACCCCATGCGCATGCAAATTTCTGCATACACGCCATGCAACAACTTGCAGAAACAAATACATGTAAAAAAGGACTTACATTTGTAGCTGTGCACACATCAGATGTATGGGTCAGTCTTGAGTAGGAAGACCAGGGATTTCTCCTAGTGATGTCAGTGTGTTCTTTGTACAATCCTGCTCTAGGCCTGAAGTAAATTGTGTTGGACAGACCGTTCCTATTTGCACATGCATGCACTTTATGTTCATGCATTGACTCCGTTAGGCCTGTTTTTCTTATGCTCATCAGGAATGCATTGTCAGTTGAGATGCATTATGTGAATAGCAATAAGACTTGAAAGGATTGGGCCGGTCATTGTGCGCTCAAATTCCTGAAATAGTAAGGTTTGGGGGTTTTTATACGTAATGAGTGCAAGAGTTTTTGTGTTTGTACATCATTTGAATGCTTACTTGTTGATGTGAACTTTGTCTTTGGAATCCCACATATTTCAGTGGTAGTTGAAATAGTTTTTCAAGCCTTCAAACCTGGGTACATGTACATCTAAATATTCAATGCCATGTTCTCTCTACAGGAGACCGGGCATATTGGTTCTGGTGAATGATGCGGATTGGGAGTTAGTGGTGAGTCGTTTCATTTCATCCTGGTTTGACAATGTTTCAGGACAATGAATATGCATCAAATTAGAATCATTCCACACAATGCTCCATGAAGGACACTTTTTCGTGTTTGGCTGAGGAATTTGCCTCCAAAGAAAGAAGAAATTGGTTACAACACTTGGGACACTTTGGACAGCACCCTTCTGTGGTTTAAGTTTGTAACCTGGCTCTTTGGTCATGTTTGATGAAGTTCAACTTACAAATGTATCTCAGTGAAGCTATGTCTCTTGCTGTGTTCAGGGAGAATTGGACTACACCCTTCAACCCAACGATCGGATAGTGTTCATTTCAACACTTCATGGAGGGTAACAGAACAACTGCACCAAATCGTGACATCATTTCTATATCTAAGGCAGAGGGCCAGTTGCAGTATGGCGAATATTGCCATGGTAACAACTTGTGGTCTGAAATATTGGATTGCGAGCTTCAAGAGAAAAGCATTTACATGAGTAAGTCAAGCAATTTGGAGGTAAATTGAAATTGAAATTAAACTATCCCTTTCTGTCGTCTCTTCCAAAAAAAAAGTTTGACAAGAACAGATCGAGCAAAAGCAACCTCCAAAAACAAATACAGAAGTAAAAATACCTGCAAATAGGCACAAACCAGACAAGTCTCAAGACCCAAAGTAAAGCTACTTGTTTATAGTTACCATGTTCACATGCACTTTATATTTGATTATATAGTTGTTTTACATTTCGTCAAAGAAAACAAATTACAAATTTCAGCCACAGATTTTCCACTAATTCACTTTTTTTTCATTATACACATGATAAAGGAGTGTTGATGTAGCCTATGTAATATACAAAGACTTGATAATTACAATATTTGGTTACATTAAGAATTTGTACACAATGTAAAGAGAGAACGCTCTTCCTAGTTTGATAACAATGAGAAGATCTTACAATGCTTTCTGAATCTACATTTTCTGTTGCAGGCATACATGCATGTCATTGTCTTGAGTAAAACCAATTGGTTTCAGAGAAATGGACAATTCTATTTTATAAATGTAACAAGACTCTTTGAATAGGGTTTGAAAAGGTACATGTAGTTATATATTTAGGTAAGGTAACCACTTTTTCATAAACTTGGGTTCAGTTTGTTTGAGCAAATGATGTCATCATGCGGTAGTTTAAACAAATCCCAATTCTGACTTTTGAAGATCCAAAGGTGGTTATAAATGAGCTTCTTTTGTAAAATAAACCACAGGGGAAACCCAAGTATTGAATGTGATGTTTCATCTTTGAATCCCAAACCCCAGAAGTGTATTAACTATAAGTATTTCCACTTGACTGATATTCTCTTGAGCATGTCAGGGCACTGTGTGTGCCAATTCTCGGAGAGTAACATGGAACATAGTTTCTGAATACTATCCACCATAAAGATGTGTGGATCAGACTGCCACTGGCAGCTTTATAAGGTGGCACTGGTGATGTTTGTAGCATTGTGTAATTCTATGGAAAGTGTCCACCATGCTCCAAACTCATGCAGTGATCCCAACTGGAAATAAATGAAGCTACCGACATGCACCTGCTCCATGAAAATGAAAAGAACACAAACTTCCTCGGTTGTAAATAAATACTGATTCTGTCCGAAAATCCTAAGATCAACTGGGGTAAGGTGCAGACTTGTAGAGTCTTCAAAATAAGCTAAAACATGCCATAGAAAATGAACTATAGGTAATCTCTTATGGGAGGCCAAAACCAATTGGCGATGGGCACCAATAAATTAAACATTAAAAGAAACTCTTTTTTTAAACTAATCCGTCAAATATTACAATTATCAGTTACTCTGTAATAGAATAGTTTGCAATATATGGTTCTGTCAATTCAATGTACAACATACAGCAATATATGAATTAAGTCTAAAACCTTCATGAATATGTATTTTGATAGTTCTACTTCTCCACCAACTGATGGTTCAAGAGATCTAAACTGGACAAGCACAGAAATTTCTTAAAAACTAAACTTTATGTTTAACTATGCACGTTAAGAACTGTGCCTCATCAATGCAGTATTTAACATAAAAAATGGAATGTTAAATTCGATTTATCTTCCATCAAAGTCAACACTGAATATGAAAAATTTCAAATTCTTGTCAAAACTCAATCCGAAACCTTTTTCCTTTACAGTGGAGTTTTGCAGCAGTTTTTCTCTTTCAGAATGCATAATGCAATTACCATAGACTAAGACTACCGCCTACATGCTCAGTACCTTCACACACTATCGTTTCTTACTGAAATTGATAAAGATGAGGGTTAAACTGATTGATTGTAGAAAGTAAGTTGTAACAAGAAAGTTAATACAATATTACTGTATTGCACTATTTCTGCAAATAATGACGTGCACATTTATCTACTATGGTTATTCTGTTTGATGGCACAAACAGGAGCTGGGTTTTTTTACATTAATTTTTCAGATTAATTCAAATTAAACTCATCAGATCATTTAGACAACCTAAATGCCTGTTTCTGTCTACTCCAACTTGCCAACTTTTATCTCTTCAAGGCTGAGACTGAATCAAAGCACACAAAAACATCTTGGGAAAGTAAATTACACAGTACTGTGCTCAGTACTGTGCATGGCTTATGGCTATTCTCGGAGGCCTTGGTTGAGCCCAAAAAGATCCATACCAGTATCTAACCATGACACTCTCTTGACGCTGGGGAGGAAACGGAATTCTGAATCCCAAATCCCTGATTTGTTTCAACCTAAAATGGAACACACAAATATTGGGGTCTGACTCAACATTCACTGACACCAACATCTGCATCATTCCAAGTGTTTTCGGTTTGTTACCAAGCGAGTTCTGCATTACAAATAAAGATCCAGTTTTGATTCTAAACATCTATGAATGCATGGTCATGCCAAAACCGCATTCAAATTATACAAGACGTTTTATGTTACTTTTCCTTGTCAGTCATTGATGATCGAATTGGGAAGTCATCGGCAGCGTTTAAATGAGCCAAATGTACATGTAGTCAGGCACTGAGCCAACGTAGAACGCTCACAATGTTTCTCACATTGGTGGCCTTTCACGATCTTTGAATCTAACAGCAATGTTAAAAGCTCATGGATTGTGTGAAGAGGAATTCACATTAGTAATGCCTTCTGAGACATCCTCTTGGAGAACACGAAATGCCTTTCCAAACTCTTTTTTGGGGGCAATTCTGGAGTGTGTTCATGCCTTAAACTCTCACCACACGAGATTTCAGGCTGGAACCTATTCTGAACCTCTGTTTCCCATCGTCTTTATACTTTAAGAAGAAACTTGTATGAACCAAAATCTGCAAATGAAACACACCTCATTCCCAATTCAAACTGCAATGAGTATTTACAGGATAGATGACAGGTTCTACAGCAATTATCTAGACAGAATCAAGTGACAAAGTTCTTTATTTAACTTATATAATATTTATCATTTCATCATCAACTAGTTTATCTCCAACTAGCAGTATTATCTTCAACCAGTTTACCAGAACTATTTTGCAACTACGGGTCTAATAGGAGTGGACCAAATCAAACAATTTATGATGCTCAATGTTATAAAATTGGACTTGAAATCCACATGCTCGGTTGGAAATGTTTACTAGGACATTTCTCCTAAATTAAGAGAATTACCGGTATATATGAATGAACAATAAAGATTCGGAATGATTGGATAATGGATAAGGACAAAGAACAGGACTAGAAATGCTCCTGTTGATAAATACACATGTACTTTCTTTCATGACGTACTTCTACTGACGATAATATTGTACATGAAGTTATCTATAATCAAAACTTTCATTATTCCCCATATTAATGCCACAACCTGAAGAAAATTAATTATGTCGTTGACATATTTTGCACAGTAACAAAATAAATGACAAAGATGTCTCAATGACAATTCATGTCATCCAACATTGCTCACACCACTTTCACACATCAAGTTATTCTTTCTGGTCTATTGCATATTGCTTTTTTAATCTAAAGTAACCAGGAAGCCGAAAAGATCCAGAGACAACAGAATCAAACTCCCTTGAAAAATACAACAGTGATCAAAACTTTGACAACATCTGCCCAGCAAGGAGACTATTCATGTTTTAGTGTTAATGCGCGTCACTGCTGTTTTTGTACTGCCATACCAAAAACACAAGCACCCTGTCCCAGTTCCAACCTTGCAGCTCGAGAGTCAAACTCAATTTTCAAAATCTGAACTTCTTTGTGCTGATTATTTAGCTCCTCGCAGGTGATAAACTGTCCAATTGTTTTGTTCTGATCAATCCCGCAACAGCATGTGCTTATCTGAGTTGTTGCCGTTATTGTTAGACATTGAGAAATGCTGGCCCAAACTACCGTATTGAGAGAATCGACCATATATCCTACCGGACGATGACGATGACGATGATGCTGACGGTGGAGGTGGAGGAGGTAGCGGCAAACACTGGCTGGGTCGGTTGGACAATTTGCCGGGTTCTGATTGGTAGTTGCCCGGCCGAAGGGGCCTGTGATTGGTGCTTGCCAGCATTCAGCTGTTGCTGAGGTCCCGAAGGTCTGTCAGGAATCCCTCGGGTGTCAAAATGTGGGTAGATCCTGAAACAAAAGGAGAGAGGGAGAGACAAAATTCTGTCAAAGCCTGAGAAAAAAAATCGAAATTAGACAGGTGGATTTAAGGAAGAAAGATACTCTTTACATATCCTCTGACTTAACCCCTTCGTGCCGGGACGCGACTAGAGCCGCCGTAAAAATTGAGATCCTCAGCCCATTTTTCAGCTATTATTCTCGGCCCACGCTCCAGTGAACACGGAGAAAGAAGGCAGACCCTGGCTCTTGTATATATGGTGATTGGCCTTTTGTGTGTAGCCCAGAAATGAAAAGACCGAATCTTAACCACTACCTGCCGGGGACTCCGAAATCGGAGCCATATGGTTTATATGCGTGGCCGGGGTCTCCAAACTCCAACAAAGGAAACAGGGCCCTGTAACAAAAGACCGTACTCCGAACAAAAGACCAGGCTGCTGGGCATTACAGACATTTTTCACTCTCAAAAGTGGTGATAATCCAGCCTTGTTTTGAAACCCTATACCAGGGTTTGGGGTATTTAGAGCAAGCGGGTTACCACCGGGGACAAAAGCTCTCCACCACCGCAGTGATGAGCCACACAGCACCGCTGCACGCTAATCTGGCCCCTATTGAAAAGAGGTCAGCAGTGCACGGAGCCAGGTTTGTGAACAAAAGACAGTTATACAACACCGCAATCTGGGCTCTGTTTACAAGGCTGCTGGCGTGGCTGAAATACTCGGGCGTCAATGAAGGCCACCTGTCAACTTAGAGTAGTGCCTAAAGATTACTTGGTGCGGCTATAAACGACCGTTAAATGAAATTATGAATTTTTGAAGGATTTTGAAAACGGAAAACATGATAGTCATGCCGGCCTAGCATCATCAACATTGAAAAATGCCCTGGCATGAAGTGTTTAATCACCAGCTTCACAATAGTCCCCACTTTGAAAAGAGGCAACGGGAATGTGGAAGCATGAGTAGAGCCGCATGCCACCGAACAATCAGCCTTTTCACTGTGTAATTCAAAGCGTGCAGAGCACGCAGGGCCACAAACCGAGAATTTGCGGTTTGGCAGGTGGCCTTCGTGGCCAAGTGAGGCTGGAATTCTTGGAGTCGGCTTTCAGAAAGAAATTCCCGTCGTCAAGGGGTTAACAAGTACATGTGTACCCTTTTCAAAACACAATTCTGAATGATGCTACCATGAGACCTAAAAATTACCGATTGGTAATTTACAGGTTATGAGACCTAACAATAACCGATTGGTAATTTACAGGTTATGAGACCAAACGATAACCGATTGGTAATTTACAGGTTATGAGACCGAACGATAACCGATTGGTAATTTACAGGTTATGAGACATAACAATAACGATTGGTAATTTACAGGTTATGAGACCTAACAATAACCGATTGGTAATTTACAGGTTATGAGACATAACGATAACGATTGGTAATTTACAGGTTATGAGACCGAACGATAACCGATTGGTAATTTACAGGCTATGAGACCGAACGATAACCGATTGGTAATTTACAGGCTATGAGACATAACGATAACCGATTGGTAATTAACAGGTTATGAGACCTAACAATAACCGATTGGTAATTTACAGGTTATGAGACATAACGATAACCGATTGGTAATTTACAGGCTATGAGACATAACGATAACGATTGGTAATTTACAGGTTATGAGACCTAACAATAACCGATTGGTAATTTACAGGTTATGAGACATAACGATAACCGATTGGTAATTAACAGGTTATGCATGAGATTGTTTTTTCAAGGATAAGATTTAAGGATGATGAGAAATGCAGGGAACATCCTGTGAAGGGTTTGTAGCAATGACAGCAATCAAACCTTGTGACTTTTAATAGCTACCTAGGAATGAGTTCTTGAAAAGTTTGGCAATACGATTCAGAGACTCGTGCTAAATAGCTGAAAAACCTCAGTGATTAAACCTCTTCAAATCCATAATCTGGGGGGTCAGAAATCTTGATATTTGGAAAACTCCTGAGGCGACACAGCCCTGTTTTTTAACTGTAATAATGAATGAAATTCCAATGCAACCAGCACAAGAAGTTATGAATACTAGGGTGGGCAACATTTTGTGTTTAATGACTCATAAACCTTGGAGTAATTTAGAGCAGTTCCTTGCTTAAACACTCAATGAAATAGGGTCCGAGATCTGGAAGTTTTGCCTTCTTACCAATATAGCACTCCCATTTGTTGAACTGTGGGTTCTTATTGATCTCATAAGCACATCTCATCTCGGAGTAAGACACACCGCCGATGATGAAGATAATCAGACGTGGCCCGCTCTTGTAGTTGGTTGCTTGTTTGTCCTTATGCCAGTGACCGTAACGAGCACTACGAGAAATGCATCAAGTCAGAATCAAGGGTATGGCGTGGGCAATGGAAGAATGCATTTTAGAATTTCAATTCTGTGGTGAACAAAAATTACATGACAATTGGTTTTGGAAATGAGTGAGTGTAATTGACCAAAAAGAATGCGCTGCTAAATTACAAGACCAAATTCCAAGTTAATAATTTAAATCATGAAACCGGAGACGAAAAGTCATTCACACTTTCGATTCTGTGATGCTGTGCCTCAAATTGCAGGGACCAAGCAGAGAGTCATACCTTCGTGGGTTGGATCCCCCTCCATAGGTTGTTGCTGAATGACGACCAGACAAGAACGGGTAGGTCTTTACGTCCAGCCGATCGGTGATGGTGTCCTACAAAAATGAGGAATAGATCCAACATGTTGGGCCCAATTTTTCTTTCCAAATAATGGCACTCTGATTCACATTCGCGGGTAGATCTGGTTGCCTGTAGTTGAATGTTTATGAGGAAATGACAATTGACCGTGACATTGGCACCACCGTACCTCCATGATGTCCTTGACTACCGGTGTCCATCGTGACAGCTGGTAGGTGTGTTCAGTGATGCGGTGTGTTCTGTCTGCAACCTTTGGCTTGCGAGCTTTAGGCTGTAGTTCAAGGACAAGAAAGATTAGGATTTTACTTCTGGAGCAAAACTTTAAGATTCCTTGAGGGCATCCGAGACACTGAGGCTCACAAGCCTAAAGAAACCTTTAACCCCAACATTCCTGAATCCTTCAATTTTAATATGATGTTGCACACACCCTAGGGAGTTAGGGTTAAAGAAAAGACAATGATGGCGTGCCTACTTCTAAAAAGAGGATGAAAATCCCAGATAAATATTCTATTGGAAACCCAAGGAGTCAGGGAATAAAAACCCACCTGAACCTTGGGGGGGAGGAGAGTGAATAAGGGTAGAATAACAGCCGTGGTTGTATAAAGGCCAAGGTCATCTGGTGACTTACATCAAAGATGATTTGGACTCCCAGATGTTTCATGTTAGTGACGATAGGCTTCTCAGGCTCAGGAATCTGGGCATGCTGGATGAGTTTGTTCATATTCTCCTCACTGATACCTGTGAAGATCAAAAACGTAACGAAAGTCAATGCAGAAAATAGATCCCTATTCTCAAGCTGCCCCTTCAGAGTTGTCTAGGTAATAACAGAAGGCAGATTTGGATCAAGTTGACGCAGTTTTTATACTTGTGGAGATTTTAAGACAACGGATATGTAACAAAAGTGCCAGGAGTGTATGTCTAGTAACTTATGTGGCGTCAGATCTGACTGCCGAGCCCGATCACTATTTCACAAGGAAGTGTCGTCTCTCACCATTTTTGCCGATGACGTAAAGCAGAATGATGCGCAGCTTGTCGTAGGCGGAGTATTTCTGCTCCAGCAAGATTGGGACGATGTTCCTCATCTGATCTTTGACCTTCTCCCCCTCCGGGTTGGTGCCCAGGGCCAGGTCTTGTTCCACGCGGCACAGGCTCTCCACCAGCGGCTTGAACTGTTTCATGCAGTCCTCAGCCAGACGTAAGTGGGTGGAATACTGAGATTCAAAAGAGGAAAAAGGCTTTGGCTTTTTCTGGACAAATCTGATATTGGGTTGACGAAAGAAAAGAACACAATAAAGGCCCAAGGAAAGGTGGTACCTATTCAATGGAAACCCCAAAAAATCCAATGAGTTGTAACTTTTAAATACAACGACAAGTTGGAGGTTCCAACGAGGGGGAGGGGCCAGCAAGGACAGAGGAGGGGGCAGCTTACCTTTCTCATATCTTTCTGATACTGGGGCATCTTCTTCAACATCTGAGACAAATCACGCACACTCGTCTAAGAAGGAGGAAAACATCAACATGACAAACTATTACTTTGGGTCAATTTGAGAGAGTGACAAAGTTGGAATGGTGTTCAACAGTATCAGACTAAAAAGTATCTGATCTGTCTCATATGACAACATTTTGAAATAGGCATAAAAACTCTCACAAGATTTCATTTGACATTTTCAGGTGTCAGAGACAAAAGCCCCTTCTTTTTTCTCTCCTTTCTTAGAACTAAATCCAAATCCATACCTTCTCGCCCCCTGAGCCCATCTTGCCACCAATCTTGGCTTTGGCAAAGTTCTTCAATTGAGTTGTGATGGCCCTGTGAGGTAAATCAAATACAAAGGTCAAGGACAGGAAATCAAGCAGAAAGGTCAAGGGCAGGAAATCAAGCAGAAAGGTCAAGGGCAGGACATCACGCACAAAGGTCAAAGGCAGGAAATCAAGCAGAAAGGTCAAGGGCAGGACATCACGCACAAAGGTCAAAGGCAGGAAATCAAGCAGAAAGGTCAAGGGCAGGACATCAAGCACAAAGGTCAAGGGTAGGAAATCAAGCAAAAGAACAAGGGCAGGACATCAAGCACAGAGGTCAAGGGTAGGAAATCAAGCACAAAGGTCAAGGGCAGGAAATCAAATTGTTGCAGTTGGTAACTGCTTTTGCACCGTGGAATCAACTTTCCAACAGAAAAAATGAAGAGAGAATGGGTCACACTGGGTATGTGTATGGTCATTGAGGGCGCTGTATACGTAGGCTCATCAGGTGAAAAACGAAAGGCAGCCATGTTTCAAATAAAAACCAGTTCAAGTGAAGTGACATGTTTGAATAGCACACCCAATCAATCTGCGCTCAAAGCGTACCTCTCACAGCGCACCACCAAGAGGTTGCTACGGACAGGCCTTTTTCACAGTGTACTGTGGGCAAAAAGGTCTTAAAGTTCTACTCACAAGCTGCGCTGCTGTGATTGGTCAACTTGAAATGCTCCCCCAAATTTGGTTTTTCTGGGCTGATAATTTGGAAGTATTTTGGGCTTGCTTTGACTCACTGTGAGACATCTGCAATGTGCTGGTGACGCAGACTAATCCACAGATCGTCGTTCTCATCCAGGAGGACTTCCTGGTCGTTCATTTCGCTACCGCTTGCTTCGTACCTATAAAAGAATCGTAGAAACAATTCCGTCAACCAGTACATTTCAACACAAACGGCAGTCATGCTGAAAATTCCCACAGAGTCAATGGATAGAAACCCTTGTTTGGTGGACGTTGGACTACAAGACTTACTTTTCTGAGAGTTACAACCAACTTCACACCATGCAAAATGTAGAACCCAATTTCAATTATTTTCCTTGACCCATCCACCCACTATTTCGGAAAAAAAAAAAAATCAAAATTGAAAATTTTGAATGGACCCTTACAACCGCAAACAGTAGAAGGCAGAGAGAACGTAAAAGTAGTCCAGAACCATGGAACCACTCGTTTGTAAATCTCGTAGAATAATGAGGCCCTTCATGTTCAGTCGAACAAATTCTTGGTGTCAATGCACCGGTATCACTGGCAAGATTAACTGTGATATCAATGCAGCCCCCTGGGTTCCACACTGACCTGTAGACGTCGTTCTCGATGGGCAAGAGGTCATTGGCCATAGCTTGAAAGGTCAGCTCGTGGAGCAAAGGTGACACGGGGTCAAAGCCACGGTCAAGGACAATCAGCTGGGAGCGGTGTTTCTCTGGACCCTGGGTGAAAAAACCAGAAACAAGTTGGGGTTAATAAACAAACTGCAGACAATCAAACGTTACATTTTCTTAATCCAGAGTCTCAAATGTAGATCTGCTTCTTTTAATAATTTTACACACTCCAACAGACTTTTCTCAAATTCTCTGTAGGCCCTGTGAATACTTTTCAGTTGTCTAGAAAGTCTCCTCTGCTTTACAGAAAACTTCTCATCTCACACGGAAACTCGTCTAACTTGTCAAGAAGTTTCCTGACTACTCTGGACTCACCAAGAAAATAATCATTATCTACAAAATGTAGTGATTAATTTTCAACTATTAAAGAAAGGCAATATTTCCAAACAAGCTGATAACAAGGGACGACCTTACCTCTCCCATGGTGGGCTCGTCTGCTTTGTACGCATCCAACTTGCTCTGAATCATCTGTGCTACCTCCAAGTTACGATCAAACTCACTGAACAAAACAACACAGACACTACTTACAAACAATAGGGCTGTAGTTAAGACAGAGCTATCATTTAAGAGCTGAAAAAAATGATTTGAACAGCTTAACGAAGAGACTTAACGAAAAGCCATCAGTGATGTTTTGAAATTTCTGTGTTAAATTCTGAACACTAACATTCTAAGTTAATACTAAATGACACGAGATTTGTCCAAAACTAACTGTTGGATTTTGAAAAATATGGGAGGGTTAGGGTCAATGAAATATTCAATAATATGGCTCTACAATATCAAGTGAGCTGTTTCTTTGGAAGGCGAACGACTGACTGACTGACCCGCGATATCGGATGGCAGGATATTCTCCAAGTGATGCACACAGCGTAGCAATCTGTTCGGCCATTCTCTCAATCATGATGGAGCTTCCACCCATGCGGACTGGGTTGTAGAAGCTGTTGAAGCTCTCCGGCGAGTCAAGAGAGTACACCTGGGGGGGGGGGGGAAGGGGTCATATTGGAAAAGAGATTTAATCAACCTCCAAAATGCTCTACACCGAGGGCAGACAGGATTTGATTGTTGTTCATCCAAATCAAATATTTCAATTTCTTAATTTTCATCGGCAAAAGTTGAACACTTAGCATCTCTAACAAAGAGGATGACCCAAATGCATAGGGTTGGAAAACTCGGTTGGAAAACTCAGTTGGTAAAGCACCAGCACAGTGTCACGGCTGTTGCAGGTTCAAATCCCACTCCAGTTATTTGTTTATTTTTATAATTATTATATAAGCAATTGCTAGCTCCCTGTTTAATTAATTTGACTACTGGATAAACATCAACAGGAACGGAGTGACAATTTTCAAAAGCAATTTACCGAGGATTCATACGGCATGAAAGCAATGTTGATTTCCTTCAGCGTCAAAATTTTGGATTTGGCAGGGCTCTTGTTCAGTGTGCTAAATAGCTCGTTGGGACAACCTGTCACAAAAAAAAAATAATTGGGTGTTGATTATAGAAGGCAATTAATTGTGACTGACTGCAATTTCAAAACTGAACTATTTCAAATATAGTGTATAGCTTCACAATGTTTTCAGATGATCCTTGGCAAATGTGAAGTTCCCAAAGATACAAAACCTTCACAGATTCCTTTCATAGTGCTACACTTTTTTGTTCTGTTTTTTCTTCTCTTTTCTTGCTCCTAATATAGATGACGACTGGCACAAGGTCAGATCAGATTGCAAAGGGAAAAACTGTGCCGCAAAAAAAATTGTTTGAAAAGTGAGAGATTAAATGTTGGAGGGAACAGAATACGGGTGAAGAGGTCAACAGGGCAGAGGTACACGTGAAAAAAAGGTAGGAGAGTATTTCACAAAGCACTTTGGAGGAGATAATTTACAGCAAAGGGATCCCAGAAGGCTTCAATGACATGTGTTTGAGTGATAGCACTTTCCGCAAGAAATAGCAAAGGATTTCTGCAACACATGTAAAAATGATCCATGAATCAAAGACGATCCCTGTACTCACATTCTGTGAAGAAGACGTGGGCATACTTATACTGAGGACTGAGAGGCTCCTTGAAGTCGTTGATTAGCTGTGCAATAGACTACAAAGAGGAAATAAAGGACTCGTTAATCCTGTAATGAACCCACAGCTGTCAAATAAAATGCAGACAGCTAAGAATACTATGACCAAGAATGGCACAGCTTGGATGGTTGTCGTCAAATACTCTACATTTACATGAAGGAAGAGCTGGGTGTAGAAAGAGTTGCGACGTGAGTGTCACCATTGTTGGAAACAAACGGACAGGTGTATGCACCTGTGCACAAGGACAGTTGGTATACAAGAGCTGCATGCTCTACTACACACATAATGAATGGTCATTTTATTTCCCAAATCTGATTCTGGCGTTACTCTCTCAATATACAGCTCTGCATGGAGCCAATCTGCATATGAAGTCTTAATCCATCCCCAAAACTGACAACATATACCACCAGAGAATCATCTCCTTGTCCATAAATCTGAATATTTGTCCCCTGTTCCCAACGAGTATGTCATTAATCTGATAACAAAACAATGTGATGGAATGCAGAGTTGGAAACTTGACAACTGCTGTAATCCTTGGTATTTGTTATTTTCCCCTAATCAGGAATGTAAACAAGTCATTGTTACTGAGAGAATCCTCTCAGTTTCCTTTCTGTTTGATATTTTATGTTGGGATTCAATCCGGGTTTCTTTTCTTTTTACAAGGTGATATAAACCAGTTACAACAAGCAGACCCAGAATTACATTTCTCGGTTTCAATTTTTTTGGGAATGTACAACTTTTGTCCCTGTACCGGTACCGTACCTTTTCCGAAGGCTGCATGATGTAGATGGACTCCAACGTCCGAATGGGTTCGCGTTTCTTCATCAAGTCTTCCACCACTGATCAAACAAATAGACAGATGCACCAAGGATGAACAATCATTCATACGTGTTCTCCATACAAAATTCTTAAATTAACACTTTAATTTTGGAAAGTTGAAAGCAATTCAGAGATTGTTTACGATTTTGATATCTTCGACAGCTTCCCCATAATGGCTGCAGAATCAGATGATTTCTAAGACAGATTTCTAAAGCAAATGGTCTTAAAGGCAGAATTCTGGAGTGGAAATGCAATGGTTTGGGGTTCCAACTCCCTCCAGGATAAAATGTGAACATATCTGTATCAAATGAAAAGCAACATTTAATTGGATGTCCAATTGTAGTCTGTACAGTGAACTTACAGGTGACGCCTAGATTGGTCATATCCTTCATGCGACAACATGATGACAGTATGCGCATACTCAGTTGATCCACTACTAGAACCTAACATCAAGCAAACAAAACGATACAGTATGTTACCCAAGTGTGTTCATAGTCGTTTTTTCCTGGTACCCAACTAGATGCAATGAAACCCAACACAACTGAAATTTATGTAAACCTTGCTGAATGCAACCAAATGGAACAGTTGATTTTGATTGATTTCTGAGGACCACTGGAACAATGCCCAGTTCCACAGTCTCCCTTCCGCATATTCAATGCTAAATTTGTACAAGGCAGGGCTTAGGATAAGTAACATCTTTGAGTCCCTTTCCAAGCACGGCAATTTTAGCGGACACAGCCCTGGTCCAGGTCATGAAGGACAAGCACAAGTAGAATGCCTGACATTTCCCGGTAGCAGTGCTGTACTGTCGATATATTTTCTCTGAGTGTGTATTTCCACTTACCTTCCATTCGTTTCTCTTCCTCAGAGGAGCAAACACCTCATTCATAATCCCTGAAAGAGACAGGATACTAGACGTAAGGAAATAGTCGCATGATACATGTGTGAAAAGACTGTACTCCAATCTCACCACTGCAGAAGTTCTTTCAACCCTACCTACTTTGGCAATATCATAGGATAACTTCTTATATCCGTCTTAGTTCTCTACTTTGTTATGCAGGAACTCAATAAAGAATTCTGTGTACTCAAAACTTTCAAAGGGAAGCAAGCCCTACACAAGAAAAGTAAAAGTGGATGGGATATACCATCTACAATTGCTTCTGATGGACTTTGAAGGATCAGGGAGGGTTAGGGCCAATAATTAACAGAAAAACCAAGCCTACCGTGGTACATGTACAAAACGATGTACATGTGAGTGGACATGGTTGAGAAAATTCCATCCAGAATGAGGAAAACGTGACAAAAACCCTGAGTTCTCACCCACCTTGTATTGTTCATCACAATCTATATGTACATGTAGCTCTTAAAGAGTTTTCAATGGTTCATAGGGTATGTACAACTGTAAAATCCTTGGACTGGAATATTCTAATTTTCCCCAAAGAGTTTGTCACCGGTTTGCCACAAGGCAGTGTTGGATTCCAGCCCAGTCATGATGGTTCCCAACCCAAAGCCTCCAGGGATAGAATTACAAAAATTCAAGCAACTTGCACAAGGTATTAGTAGTATTATGATCTGCTCGTGGGACATGGCTCATACATGTACATGCTTGTCAATCTGAAATCCCACAAGTGTATCCAAAATCTTGCCTCAACTTGCTGAATAAGAACTCCCAAAGCATGAAATAAGAACAGAGGCTAAGCAGTGATTTTCTCTGATTACCGATTTCTCTGATTAGGTAGCCATCCAATGTTTGCAGAATTCCCTTTTATTTCTAATAACAGTTTCAAATACATGTATATGGAATATTCCTGGCATATTCCTTTAAAAAAAGCAAGAACAAATTTTCAGATGAAATGATTTATCCACAGGTCTACTTCACAAAATTAGGTTTAAATTGCAAATATGCCCAGTTTTATTTGCACACTTGTATAACTCTTCGATAACATCTTTTAATGTATCGGACAGGAAAATATATCGAGATGGTAAAGTGCATAATATAGGGCATCTGTGTCCTCAATTCACGCTTCAACATGACAGACATATCGTACATGTACGATCTAGTCAACTGAGACTATTTCAGATGAACTGTTATGGAGTGATACGAGGCATAAACAATGTACAATTTACACAAGGCCAATTCATCTCTCAGCAACATTTTTGGTAATCGGCCAGATATGCGTAACACCGAAATACGCATTTCATGTAATTAATCATTGCACAATACAATGTAAATGTACATCTACATGTGCTACCCATGAAGAGGAAGGTACATGCATTATTCCGACCTCCAATGGACACACAGTAAATTTTAGCAGGTATTCATGAGCATGACAGGACATAAAATTTTACACATGCTGGTACAAATATTTGACTGTACAAGGTATGGACAGTACGATATGCACCTGTACATATCAGATCTGATACAAGTGGGCATATGTATACATGTACACGTTGAAACAATTAGAAACAATTAGCATATTTGAAACTAGACTCTCAAACTCAAGCAGATCAGCCCGTCAGTTTTCAGCAAAATGAGTACAAAGACTTAATTGAATTGGCTTGACTAAACACGGCAAAAATTGCTACCCGTACATGAAATCCATGCCAAACAGAATGGCCAAATAAATAATTACAAGGACATTACACTTTGGCTCCTTTTGTTTGCAGGAAAAGCCATGGCAACGGTCTTCTATGATTGTCAATCAAAAATGGTTTTAATCGTTATGAAAAAGGAGCAATACCATCTGTCAGTCTTGAAAGCGTTTACCGTTTGACTCACACAAAATACAGAAATGAGGACAGGGACTTCTGGCAGACTGCTGCACATAAAAATAGGTATTCATTGATTGCATACTGAGACCATGCTATCAATTAGCCCACAGCCTATTCAAATTCATGTACATGCTTGCTGCCGAATTTACACTACACGTCTGCACCTCTACTCACAGGGCTAGTGTACAGAAATGTGAAAGGGAACTTTAATTGCATTGATCAGCATGAGTGACTACAGCGGGTCAATACCAACCAGAGGCGTTTCTGCATAATGCAAGCCACGGGGCCATGAACAGACGTACCCTCCTTCCTTTTTATGCCTCTAGACAAACAGTCAAGTATGCAAATATGCCTCAGGTGACGGTGGTCAGCATCCATAACAAATGATGAGATACATGTACATGTCACAGAGGAATGTACATGTCTGCGTACTATGAATCTGGACATTTGATCAGGGCAGGGTTGTTTATCAGTATCTTGTCAAGATATCAATTTTCAATCGGGGCTTAAAGCTAATGCATGTACCTCAATCATACCCATCCACCGACATATCAATATGATTACACGTGGAATAAAAGTAAAGCAAATGAGACAAGTTGGAGTTGTATGTGTTCAGATGTTCATGTGAGTTAAGGGCTGTGTTTTCAATTGATTATTGAATATTTGAATATTCGTTGTTGAAATCGAATATTTGGAGGTGAAAAACAATTTAGTTTTGTCCATATGATATGAGCAAAAATTGTACGTGATTTTTGCATCACTAGTTCCTAAATTCAGCACATGTAAATTAGTTCGAAGATACATTTCCTTGCTTTTGTGGAGCTTGTTTCAATGTCATTCTACATGCAACCTCACAGATTTACTTTTGAGAATGACTCACCCTGGTTTATTGAACCGTGCAAAAATATTCTAGGCCATCGGTATGTATTTTCCTGACACACAATTTCAAAAAAGCTAATCAATAAACAAAATTCAATAATGATCATGTATTAGACGATGTCTGGATCTGGATTCGGATTGGTTACTCTGCCAAAGCAGATAATTACATCTCAACAGAGGGTGACCTTTAGAACCACGGGGTGTTATGGTGTGTAATGGAGAGGAAACAAATGAGAAACACCTAACGTTTGAGAGGTGGTCGGATAACCCCAGAAGAACATTCCCGGCAAAGCCATCAGGATCAGACGGGGACTGCAAACCTAATAATACATACATGTATGTGAACCGAGCCAGGAATTGAACTCGGACTGCAGAGGTGAAAGGTGAGAAACAATGCACTACGCCAGCCCGGTTGTCTAGGTATCAAAGATTTGTCTGAGGAACTCTAATTTAACAGAGATGGGAATTTCAGTTTCTCATGAGCGGCAACAACCGTACGTGTAATACATGTAGACCATCTGATCAACGGCCTAAGTTTTATGCACTTTACAAAGGATAACAAATTCAAACATTCTGTCCAGGGGAACTTGCCACTTTGGAAAGAATAGGTGTCTTACAATGTCATTACTACAGAGACAGATCTTCAAACCTCTTGCCAATACAATCTTCCAACATAATTCAGACCCTATCATTCACTTCATAAAACATCACAATTTTACAAATATGTGCATGTCCCAGTAGAGATGCATTAAAACAAGCACCAGCTGAATTGGTGGAAGGGGGGGACATGTTGGCACAGGTCCAGTCTCTGTCATATCTGACACCAGTTTTGTTCTTACAGTGGTTTGGATCATATTACATGAACATGAATGACCCGTTTCCTTCCAGATGATCCAAGTGGTGTTTTTGGACAGCGGTTGTGTTGCTGGCTGTGGTCATGGCGGTACAAGGAAATAGGTCCCTTTGCTACCACAGTTGACTTTAAAGTGATTTACTTGTTTATTTTTTTTATTCATATTTTGCTTTACTGGGGTGAAATCAGGACGTACATGTGCCTGCTTTATGATTATGGGGCATGGTTCATACACAGTGTACATGTACCTGTACACGTGTCATTCTCAAAGAACATTAAAACCCAGAATTGTACCCAAAATCTTGCCTCAACTTGCTGAATAAGAACTCCCAAAGCACGAAATAAGAACAGAGGCCAAGCGATGATTTTCTGTGATTACTGCCTGGAATAGAATGCCTGACGTGATAAAGAAAGTATAAGTACCTGTACAAAAATAACAGCCTGTGCCTAACAGAAACATTTATGCAACTGAGATAATATGTACTGTCGCGTTCAGTAAGAATAAATTTGTGGACTTAGATGTCACGAAATTCAGATAAATTACAGTTTTGCACTTCTTACCATGACAACGAAACAACCATTGTCTAATTTGGTGAGGGTTATGGATTATTTTTAACCCTCATGGCTTTCTAGCATGCTTGGTAATTGGTATCATCCTTGATGCATCATGTGTACGAAGCACCTCGTGAATGATGTAGCAACTAATGAGCACAACCTCCATTGTTACGACTATGAGATTGACGAGAATGATGTTTACGCATGGGGGTACAGCAAAAGTTGGGTTAATGGACCCAGCTTTCCTAGCAATTTTGCTGTGACCCTCCTTGAATCCTCCAAAATCCTACACAGTACACAGTGTAGGAAACCAACGGCACACTCTCTGCATTTCAACATTCAATAGACTCCGACATCCATGTAAGAGTTGAAGGAATCGACCTTCCTCAACCCTACAAAATCTGTGGAAAATCTCCTCTCAAAGCATTTTCAAGGATTAAGGTGGGCCAGGGTATTAGGTAAAGTTTGTGGTAACTTCTGGTGTCCACTGTCATGTCATGCATTCCACTGGGGCAAGACTGGCTCCTGAAGGCAAGTATATTTCTGAAAAGCATATGAGTACCACTCACAAGTCGAGATGAGCCGTACATTTCTTATTTTACTCTTGGGAGGTTTTAGCTGATATATCTGTGTGAAAACAAATTTTTTCATGTCTGAAATATGTTTGTTATTTATTGGTTGTCATTTAAGGGCAAATTCAACTTCCTGATAAATACAGCATTTTTCAGAGTGTTTCTTGTTCTTTTTTTTCAGAAAGTCTTCATTCAAGAACTGGATTAACACTGTACTTTGATGGCCAATTTTACAGTACAGGTTGGTGGGAGTTTCTTCAATGACGTTTTGTGTGACGCCAAATACACGTACCCTCAAAAGCATTTTGCACCGAAATAGAACAAAATCAAAGTCAAAACTCAAAACTGGAATTTGAGCCTGAAATTTTGAAGAACAGACTCTCTGTCATTGCCATTGTACCATGTTTCAAATCCAGGCATCACTCAATAATTCTTAAAGCTAGCCGACTACAAAATAACATTAAAACGTCGGATAGTTCCAGGAAAAACAAGTCAATTTACATTTTATATACAGAAAGGCTTCTGGCATGACAGAATTACTCAATTAGTTAAAGTCTGAGAAAAAATTGACATCAAAACACATTTTGAGAGTACCGGTAGATAATCAGGTCTGTGATGCATTTTTCTACAGTTCAATACTTCAATTGTGAATTTCACTGAGGGATTTCCTTCTCTTTTGCCAGGAAACTGTGCAGCTGATTTAACCAGAATCCCCAATCATGTCCTGAAGCAGTGCTGGTATTGCAAAAACGTTAAGCTAATCTAAAGGCATGTAAATGAAGGATGTACTGATTTCTGCAACATCTCAAAATTATTATTCATTAAAATATTATTTGGAAGGGTCAGTGGCATAAATTTGTGGGGCGGGGAGAGGAAGGAAATTTTAAAATGGAGGGGGCGGCTGACACATGATGACACTGTATGGGGCAATGCTCATCACACAGATGTATATTACAATTTGCTTCCATTCCAATGATCAATCATAGCTCAGCTTTCAGTTAGACGGGGTTAGGAAAACAAAAGGTAAAGATAGGAGCTGTGTTACGATTGGTCAAGCTATCACACAGCTGACAGTTATCGAGAGTACATGCTGCTGATTTTCTGTAATGTGGATGGGAAAAATGCTCAAGAATTTCACCACTTTAATCAGGATATAAGGTGAATAAAGCTCCCCATTTGACATCTGACTTGACCAAGCAGGCATGTATGAAATTTGGTTGCACAAATAGCTATGATGGAAGGGTACGTTGGCACAATTAAAACAGCCAAAATGTGTTTATGGGAGCACGCAGATGGCTTTCTGTAAGGTTTGTAAGTCTGCTGGTATATATTTTCAGGGAAAGATTTGATTGAAAAAGTGAAGTTCTGACTCAACTTGGACTGAAGGGTTATAGCGGGGATATTTTCAAATGCCGTAAGGTACAGAACTATCAAACGTCAGGAATCTGTACAGGAACACAAGGCTACGGAGTAGTGTCTTACAGTTCTGGAAAAAGCTTAGGTTATACATGCTGTTCAAGAAAAAAAGGACAAGGAAACGGAAATGTTTAGAGTCAACAAACACTCCCTATTTGATAGACCTGTAAAATTGCAATGTCACCTGTCACAACAGGCACAACATGCAACTAGGCTAGTTAGTTTATGTAGTTTTGTGCATAAATATGAAACCATATAGCCATAGGGAACCAGTCTACCTAACTTCTCTGGTGAGTGGATGAGTGGGCGAGTCGACGGTAGGCCTAGTCCAGGTAGGCCTACAATCCCCCTAGTCCCCCTACATCATGTACCGAATCTGGGTCAACTCGTACCCTAGTCAACTCGTGCCCCAGTCAACTTGTACCCCAGTCAACTCGTGCCCCAGTCAACTCGTGCCCCAGTCAACTCATATCCCAGTCAACTCGTAACCCAGTCAACACGTGCCCCAGTCAACTCGTACCCCAGTCAACTCGTAACCCAGTCAACTCGTGCCCCAGTCAACTCATGTCTGAGTCAAATTCGTACCCCAGTCAATTAATATGGAACACAAGGGCGTGGTTACCGGAGATTGGCAAACATAATGCTAAATTTGAATAAACATAAATGTAGGGGGGATTTAGAATTGTTGTGTTGCGGAAATGCAGTGTGTTGCGTGTTCTCAGTTGATTATAGGTGAAATCTCACCACGTGCTTTTTAAAACCATCGCGTGATGCAGGGCCATCGTAAGTTTGTAGCACATGTGCCAAACGCCGGAGCGACACTGGTGCAGCACAACTTGTTATCCATTTTTCCTTGTGTTTGCTTTTTTATCACATTTTCTTGCATGCACTCTGTGCCCTTCCAATGTCATGCCATATTAAAACCGAACATCTGAACCGACCAGTTTGGTTTGGTTCGAAAGTGCAATGTTCGACAATTTTTGGTTTGGTTTGGCACCGACTGCAGCACTATTCTAATGTACGGAGTACGAGTTGTCCTGGGAACAAGTGGTCCTGGGTATGAGTTGACGTGGGTAGGAGATGATGGGGTTACGAGTTGACTTGGGCGGGAGTTTGGAGGTATGAGTTGACCTGGGTACGAGTTGTCCCGGGTACGAGTTGACCTGATTCCCATGTACCGAGGCCTAGGCCTACGTACATACGTATACAAATAGGCCTATACGCGAACGCGGCTAGGCCGTACGAGAATAAAATTTGTGTCCAAAAATAAAAACCACAAAATCCATCTTCTAATGACGAAAAATGAAAAAAATTGGAATTTTAAACACTGGAATAAAAAACTATTTAATGTCTTAAGGCATTTTATTCAGAAATTGAATTGTCTATAAAAGGAAAAAGACAAAAATTGCAGCAAACTTACTTTGACCGACCACCGCCTTGAGCGCCATCTTGATTTTTTATTATTATTATCATATTGAATTCTGGGTAATCTGGCAGAGAGCGCATGGTTCCCCAGTGAGTGGCGTGATTGGTCAAATGTAAACCACGCAGTATTAAAGTTACCAGACTCTCAAAATGGCAGCCGATACTGTACAGTCGAACTTGCAGGATGAACTCGAAAAATTTAAGACTGTGCAAAAACGTAAGATATTGCTATTTGCATTTGTTGCGATTTATAAGGCGATTGCATTGGGGAATATATTCACATTTATGGACATGATATATGATTTTCCTGATTTGGGAAATAGAATCTTTTTCGCACGGTTAGGCCAAACCCTTCCGCTGCTGCTTACAGTTACACAGTTTAATCGCCCCCCAAATAACGCGCGTTTCGCCATGTTCTCCCGCAATTTGGTGACTTTTGTTTTTGTATTGTTGCTGTGTAAATTCTGGATACTTGGCAGCCTGGGGAGGATTTCCTACCCCAGCATTCTAGGTTTGGTTTGGTTGATAGGTTTTTGTCGTTTTGTGAATTTCATTTTGGGAAAGACTTCTAGGCCTATACTATAGTGATGATATAGGCCTGCAGACAGCATTTGATGCCCTCTGGACAAACCTATGAGACTCGTCTGAAAAAACATCTAAGTGTTTTCTAAGCTCAATTGCAGAATACCCCGCCACCCCACATGATCAACCTCATAGCCAGGTACAGGTCAAAATGTCACACTCTTCTCAAGGGATTTTCACCTTGTACCCACGTAGCCAGTCATTCCAGGGGTGCTTTTTTTAGAATTGCGGGGTATTCTGCAATTACTCTGTTTTCTGAGTAAATGCTCTGGAATTTTCTTAGCTAAATTTCACTTCTTAGGACATGTTATCATTCTCTAATGGCTGGTGTAATATTTTTAACGAAAATTGGTGTTGTCCATAAATGGAACTCTTTCCTCATTTTGTTTTTTTAGGTCTAATTTTTAACTGTTTTCCATTCCCCGGCTGGCCCCAGCATGCTTTGCATTTATAATGAATGACGTAGACCTACATGACCTATGCAAGAATAAGACCTGAGGATCCTTTTTCTTTTTTTCTCAATGATATGAAAGGCCATACATGGATCATGCAGTGCAAGATATTTTTATTGCAGTTTGATTAATTTTTGTGTTAAACATGTTTTTATTATGATGTGTTTCATACAGAGTACCAGAAGAGTGTGGAAACAAGACAAAAGCTTGATGCCCAGCTGAACGAAAATAACATTGTGAAGAGCGTAAGTATTACAGACAGAGGAGTTGCTATGCTTTTTTCCTTTTTAAAATTCACCCTGCAATTGTTTTGTTAAATGTGTAAAATTACCGTCCTGGAATAATTTGTCATTTTACAGCACTGGGTTCTTGTGTCCACAGTTTAAGTCGATTAAACCAGCGTGCAAGTTTTCAGCACCCTAAAATTCTCAGTGTCTGTTTGCAACTGGCAACCAAATGAGAGTTTTTTAGTCTTGTACAAGAAGAAACTTTGAAAAATTGAAGACTTTTATTTCTGTCATGGCATCATAGGAGCTGGATCTGTTGGAGTCAGATGCTAAAGTCTATAAGATGATGGGTCCGGCTCTGATACAGCAGGATGTTGTGGAAGCCAAGCAGACAGTGGGCAAGAGAATTGAGTACATCGAAGGAGAGATGTAAGTTGAGGCATTGAGAGTGTCTTATTGCAATGCATGAAACGGATTTCAAAAACCCAGAGTTATCTTATGGTTCAAAATTTGACCATTTTGTGCTTGTCCTTTTTTTTTCTCTCTCTCTTAATTTGTATTCGAAAGCCTGATGATCACTCTTTGTCGAGCACTGTCAATTCAGGTTTCCCGTTTTGGTTTCACCTCAGGAAAAGGCAAGACGGACTGATCAAAGACCTTGACAAGAAGCAGAATGATCACCGAGAGAAATTGGCCAAGCTTCAACAGCAGTTCCAGAAAGCACAAATGCAAAAGTCGTAGCAGGCATTGTAGCCTCTTCAAGCAAAGAATGAACACTATTTAAACTTTGTTTCATTCAAAGTTGTGTGATTTTCCCCTTGCTTAGAAGACCCTTGTCAAGGCTCAGCCATTTGGATCTCTGAAAGAGACTGGTTCCCCATAATAGGCTGGCACCCATGGTGTAACTAGTTTAACATAACCAATATGGATTGGGTACTTGGCCAAGATGACTGCAGGTTGATCTCTCCTTCTGACTGAACCTTTTCTAATGTGGACTTTCTCTCCCGTTTTGCATGCTGTTCAGTATAATTCAAGATTGTTGTCTCCGGTAGCATAGTGCCATTAATTTGATAATTTACCTCGCTGATATTATGTTCTTCACTGATCCCATTTATGGGTACTGGAGTAAGATGTCAGTGGTGTTCCTATGTAATAAAATCATTGTACCTAGAAACTACATAAGCTAGAGTGACAGAAAATGAGCCCCATCTAGTAGATTTTTGCAGTGACCTGCTTTCCATCAGCTGTATTTATTCAACCCAAGGATTTAGTCTGAAGAAGTTTGTTTACACGAGTGTACTTTGAAACAGTTTCATTGAAGACCTTGCTTTTTGTGTGTAATATTTGCCAGTGGTAAAATTCATGTTTCCATTAAAAAAAATGTGGTAGCTAAATCAAGCAGCTTGGTTTGATCCAACGTCTTGTTTAGTTTTTTTTTTTCATTTATTTGTCATGTATGTTAATCGGGCTGAAGAATAATGCCATTTGCATCAGTTAGTTTATATAAATTATGCTGTTCAAAAGTGTGGGAAGATACAAGAAGCATGACATGGACTTTCGAACTCTCCACAGGCTTTCATTGTAATCACTGTTCAAAAGTCCAGAGGCACGAAATAAGAGAGAAGATTTTGGACTGAAAACAGGCCTCAACTGTCCTATTTTAGCCTTTGACCATGGAGGAATAAAATTCCTGCATGCTTTGACTATTTCTGAAACTCCCTGTGGTCGTCGGGGAAAGGGAATTTTTTCCACGGGCTTACTTTTATACTTATTCCACTGGGGTGGATGTTTGGCAATTTGGGAATGACGAGACTAGGGTGTATACATTGACCATTTTTTAAGAACACGATCTCAATCCTGAGAGTGTGACTAAAAACCAAAGCCCAAGTCGGCGTAACCTGCTCGATAGTTTGCACAGTATTTTACTGATACAAATCTTTACGAATGCAGGCACCAAGGGCAAAAGTTTCACCCATCCCGAGCATTTTACTCCCACCGTTGATTTGAAATAGCGCCCTCTATACTATATTTTTGAGGTTTGGAGTGTCGATGGTAATCATCTCGGCTCACTCATTAGTATTTTAAAATAATAAGCGTACCAGCGAAGAAAAAAAGTTTGCACTTCATTGGTACCCTGTGATTCCTGTGAGATTGAAACGAGAGAAAGTTCAGATACCAACTAAAGTTTATCGTTGCCAGATAACGCTGCTGCAATAGTGATCACCTTCCATGGTACGTACACACACGACACATGCAGGCTGCCATAGAACATAGATGATTTGGCCTACCTAGGTAGGAAAATTCGGTGTCTGACCTGGAAAATTAGTGGAAATTTCAGCTAAGCAGCAGGATCGAAATGGAAAATTACAAAGTAAGGGGTATTTTTGGTTTGACGAGTAACGTTAGTATCGTGCACTTTTGAATGTTGTCGAAATATTCATGTGCTTCATTTGAATTTCAGAAACCATAGAGGTACATGCTGAAACTAAATTAAAGTTTTCGTTCGACTTCAGCTAGCAGTAGGCCTAGGCCCGATATCAGTGTACTATTACTGATTACTGTATCACCACGTTCATTATGTCGTCATTAACATGCTCATCATCCCCTTCATTATCATATCTGTCACATCATGGACTTAATAAGTATTAAAGTTAATGTCAAGCCGTGTCATAAGCCTTATCGCTAGTAAGACCGCATTGTGAGTAATTTTGCGCAATGGTAGGAAGGCATCGTGGGAAGGAAAAAGGACCTAACATTGCCCCCCTTTTCCTTCCCACAATGCCTTTCTACCATTGTGCAAAATCACTCATGCGGTATGATGATCAGCATTAATACTTACGGGGTGTCAAGTGAGAATAAGGCCTAATTAGGCTAGGCCCTATGTCCACTTTGATCTGAAAATGTGAAACATACTAATGTCCACTTTAAGTTACAGAGGCCTACTCAAGAAGATTTACAAATTCACATTAAAGATTAAGCATGAATTTTGGGTGCAATCCATTGATTTATGCGATCAGTTGATCTGAATGTATGATTTGTTAATGATTCCGCCATCAACCAACTGCACGTTATTTATAATTTGCGGTTTTGAAAGATTTTCTTCAAAATGGAAAGTTAAGTCGGAGAATAAATACAAAATCAATTGACTGCTCAACATGATCACGTGATTGTGCTGATAGTGCTCAACCCAAGTTTCCAGCTACCAGGGCAATAGTGTACCTTAATTGACCAATCAAATGGAAGTTTCAGGCTGCAAACTTGGATGTGCACGATCCTCGTGTAACATCAGTCGATTCTAGGTGAAATCTCCAACTGGTAAGGAACAAATGTGACCATCCCAATATACATTGTTTTGTACGTATGTAATTTAAAGTTTATTTTATTCAACTGAATTCTAAATGTATTTTTGTAAAACTGCTTTCTAATTTAGTCCTTGGGCTGCTATTGACAGTTTGACAAGAAGAAATCGCAGTTATTTATTTCTTTTGCTGTGTTATTGTGTAAATATTTTACAATTCTCAGATTACTTGCTTTTTGGTTTTAAGTTACTGGAACGGTTGGGCAAAGGTGCTCAAGGATCGGTGTTTAAGGTGCAAAATCACGCGGACCAGTGCACTTACGTCTTGAAGAAGGTAAGCAATTTTAGTAAACACAGCACCAATGGGTTATGTAGTGATTCTAGTTAAATTTGATGTAATGTTTGATACGTTGAGATTGTACATGTTGTTAATCTTGTCTTTTTTCCCCATATAAACCCAGGTGGAGTGCACAGAAGAAGGCGAAGCGAACAAAGCATTCAAAGAGGTAAGTTGCTTGCTTATCCTGATTATTTTCAAATAGAAAGGCCACTATGAAGAACAGGGTTGCCTCTTGTGAAATGTTTTTACTACATGTCCATACAGCGCTATTGTTTTGATGATACCATTTTCTTGAAAAGAGATGTATCTTATACACACCCTCTCTCCAAGCCCTCCCCCCCTGCAAAATATGAGCATCCATTGTTGGGTGAAACCCTCCTCGATCCTCCTCCAGTATTCTCTGTCTTGCTGCTCCCGCCCATAGTTGTGCTACACAGTAATGACTGAAGAGGTATTCTGGGTGATGAACCAATCACCACACAGTGCATTCCCCTTAAAGCAGCCACCAATTTCGCTCTGTTACTATCGCTGGAAAGAGGAAAGGGAAATTAAGATTGATTGGATAATGAATTTAAAGCATTACTCTGTTAGCGTGTGACGTTCTTGTGCTGTGGCAAAGGCTAATGCATTGGTTGAATATAAATCCAAATACTGTAAGTTGTGTAAACATTGGAGTAGTAGGGAATGAATTTGATGTGAAACTTTAACTTCATATCCGCAGCAGTAAGCCAAACATCTTGTTGGACTGTCCAATCATTCAGTTTGCCTGGTTGCTGTCAAAATTCACATAGGGCTGTGCTGAATATCCGAATATTTGATTGATTATTGAAAATTCGTATATTATTCTATGAATTTAAATATTCAAATGCAAAATTCATGAAACGGAAGGGAGAATTTTCTTTTGTTTGACATGAGAAATATTGCACTATGGAGGCTTGTTCCAAGCATATTCAAATGAAAAGCCACAGAGATCCTATGGCGATTAAAAAAATATATTATTCATTATTCAAAAGGAATAGAAATTTGTAACAAAGCAAGAAGTACTGTTCATCTTTAAATTTTACTAAATCGTGGCTGGAGATACTCAAAGACATGAAAAGCTATTGTAGTGGTTATAATGTACAATTGTGTGCGTTATTGCAACTGATTTTGTTTGTTCATCAACAATCTGCCGGTCAGTTTGACCGAATATTCAGATATTCAGATAATGAAGGTTGAATATTCAAATAGTGAATTATTCGAATTGAGTCAGCCCTTAATTCACATCACATTGAATTTGACACTTGGTATATGTTGTATACGTATATTTGTACGGCACACTTTTAGTTTTCTTTGATCACATTTCATATGTGCAAGGCGTATGGTGTCTTTGAAATATATATTTACTAATTACAATTTTAACCTGAAAAGTTTACAGAAACAGATCTGGAGAAGACTAGTCCTGTTTTGTTCCTGTATATTGGAACCTTAAACTTCCACATGCGGACATAAAGGTTATGCTACAGGTGCATGTAATGATGTATCAAAAGAAAAGTCGCTATTTATGTTGCCTGCGTGGCCTGTAGTTGTTGAAGGGTGTAAATTATTACGTGTGTTTGAAGCGTTGGGATTTGGATCTTCAGGTGTGTAACTATTGACACTGCACCACAAATTGAAGTTACCAAACAGTGCATAATGTAAGCAAACAGTGTTGTAATTAACGTAGTCTGTCAAAGGGACACAGATGAAACAGGCACTTTGATGAAAAATTGGATTCATTTACAGTGGTTGGATTACATGTATGTATTTTTTTTTAGACAGACTCCATTAATCTCACGAGGATTCTGATTTCTTTCCCGAGTATGTAGCCAGTACACTGGCACACATAGTAAACTATTGTCAGTCTGTTTAAATTGAACACTGAGTGATATCAGTTTCAACACATTTTCAGAGAAGTTGATTTGCCATCATGCCATCCTGAACAAATTAACAAAATTTGACAACCAAAATCCAAATGATGTGAAAGCACCTTGAAGCCAAACCACAATTTCTTAGAACTGAGCCCAAGGGTTTCTTTGTTAGAGGGATACTCTTTGTCCAACCCTGTCAAAAGATTAGGTCAAAGGATTAGCCCCTGGGGTCCTTACAGAACACAGAAGAAGTTTAGACTCAACAAGTTGTGTCTAAAATACCCTGACATGACTGACAAAAACATGTTTATGGAAGTGGGAAGCTGTGCAATGTCCATGTGTATGGTGTATGCCCAACATGTACTCAGTCACAGGCTCCTAGTCCTACGTTCTGGGGGGAGGATTGGTAAATGTTATCCACATACACCGCCCTGCCAGCCGGTATGGTAACATAAACAGCAGCCCAGAAGGGGGAATAAAATTTTTTTCAGTGCACGTTGGAGCTTCAGGACAAAAGCTAAGATTTGTAAAAAAAACCAAAAATTGAAAAAGGAGTAACTCTGAGCCGAAAGATACAATGTGAAAAGTTTCACCAAGTGGTACCATGAGGTTATTGTTTGGGGCATTGTTTACTGTTGTTTTTCTTTCCTTCCTTGTTCTTGACCCAAAACCTAATGTAATTCCTAATTTCCTGCTTTTGAGAAAGATTCTACTAGGATTGAAGCGTCAGGCCTTCCAACTTTTTCAGTTGGTGTTTTCTAGTTCACTGTAACCAACAAGCAGTTTGCAGTAGTATTTGTGTTTTACTTTCATTTTTTTAGAAAATAGGAATCCAAGATACACCATAGCTCACTATCCATTGGCCATTTAGTCAATGGATAATAAAGGATTTCCCCTAAGCAACTTGTGCTAGATGTTGTCACGACGACCTGTCGATTCTCGATATTGTTCACTCACCACTTACACATTCATGAGTAGATGTTTACTCTGACACTGCCCTGTTTACAAGTTAATTTTAAACTTCATGTGATGTATCTGATATAGACATCCCAAAGGTTCATGTAAATGTTTTGAAAATGCGACAAACATTCAACCCAAAAAGTGCTGAAGATAGGAGTTCCATAGACTACTCTCATTATGCCTACAACTTGTATGGACAAGCAGAGTTGCAAAAAAATCACCCTTTGGTTGGTTTGTGACTTCACCTCAGTTTTGTTCAAAATGTACGTGTACATTTGTCCCATTAATTTTGAAAAGGGTTGTATTTTCATTCAGAACCTAGTAAATCCATACTGGTGATAGCTGCATGGGATTTTCAACACTTTGCGAATTTTTCTTTACTTTTATACCGATGGCCTTCCATACTTTTGGCAGCCACTTGTAGGAAACACACAACTTACTGTATTGGGGCATCAAAAGAGCAGACCCCATTGCAAGGCCTATGGCACAGAGTTCCCAATCATTTTGTCCTCTAGAATTGATAACAGTGCAGAATCATAATTATTAGCTTTTTATATGAGTGGCATTCATTACTTATCATTTTAAAAGTTTGGTCAATCTTGCTAGCTTACCCAGAATCAGATTGCTGGACTTAGCCCAGCAATAGCACCATTCATCATCTGAGCAAGTGACAAAGGTCATTTTTAGTTTCCCAAAGAAATTTCCACTTCAGGATGTGTGAAATGGGAGCCCCTTCATACCAATTAAACGCTGACCTTTATTGTTCAAACTATCACAGTGTGATTTTTTTTGAAGTGGTAAACCAAAAGGTTAGCATAACTGCCCTCGTGTTGATGAAACACACAGGTGTCTTTCTAATGCTTCTGACTTGCCACTCAGTCTGTTCAATTTACATGCACTGTATATTTACTTTAATCACTTGTTTTGTGAAATTTGAAATATCACCTTGTGTTTCTGTATAACAGAATCTTTACATTTTGGTTGTTTCAATGTGTATCTTATGCCTTAGTTACTCTCTGCATTTTTTTCTCTACCATTTCTTCCCTCCCCGCACATTTCATGGATATATGGACGTACTTTCAATCAAGCAAAAAATGTTTCGTGCAAAAATGAGCACCCGCATCATGTACAAATAGTATCATGGTCTCCAAAGTACATGACCTCAGCTCCGTGGGGCGTGTTCACATGAGTGCCTCTAAAAAGATTGACTTTATGTGGCTGTTCAACATTGTGTTGCGTTGTTGGGCATGGCACATTTTGAATGCAACATTGATAGTGTGCTCAGATCTGACCCCTCCCCCCAAAGAAAAGAGAGAGAAAGAAATAGGATATTGGCAGAGCTTTTCATGGGTTCCCACAACATGGGAAATGACATGTAGGCACTGGGAGCACGCATTGGTATCAACAGCAGCAGGGCACCGGGACACTTCACCGGTTGCTATGAAGGACTGAGGCTGGTCTATTGACACAGCCACACACAGAGAGAATAGGGACTTGTGTGCTTATCCTGTAATGGAGAAACCTATCCTCCCATAGATTTGGCTGCAATGCACATGGTGGTGGATATGATATATGTACATAGGAAAAAAATGATGAATACAATACCAAACTTCTTGCAAAGTATACAGAGATTTTTGGTATTATTATTATTATTTTTTTTATTATTTGTCAACAGAGGTACAGCCATTTAAGTGGACATAAAAAAAAATAAAGTGAGGCGTTGTTATGTTGCCTTTTATGTGTTGCCTTTTCAGTGTTCGTAAATACTGTACAAGAATTTCATGGACTGAGTTCTGGGGAAGTGAGATTTTGAAATGTAAGCAACATGAAGATATACATGCACATGTACATTGGAGATCTTCACTGGTTTACATTTGATGACAGGAGGGGGAATGGTTCACTGGTGGGCTGTAATTCACAAATTGGATCTTCAGTCATGGAAGTGTATTCGAAAATTAAGTCAAACCCCTACTGAAAATAATCTGTTTTAGAATATCTTTTCTGATGTTACCTTGTCTGACCTGTTTGTAGAACACAACAGTGCTTTACTTTTAGTGTGTTTTTCGATTATTTTCTGAATCAACTGTAAATCGCAACATAAATTTGTAAACGTAAACGAACATAAAAGCTGCAAATTTATGATAGATACATGTACGATCAAGTACAATATCTTAGGTCACGTTAGCCTGACACACTGACATTTGATACAATCAACTTTCTCCTGTATCTTCCCCTCTATAGCTTTACTTCTACTTGTGGCAAGGCGTGTCTTAACAGCAGGGACAAATAACAAAAGCAGGTCATTATGCTGTCTATTGAGGACCTGTAATCAGCCACAAAAGCTTTGCTTTTCCTTACCAATAAAGAGATCAATATCTCGGCCATCTCAGGCATGTGGGTTTTTCCCGTATTCTGTTCCTTCGGCTAAAAATCCATTGATCCTCGATGAATCTTATTCTTGCTGATTCTTTTATTTTTTGTGTGTGTGTGTGTATAGGCTATGGCACTGCAAGACTTGAAGCATCGCTACATCTGTGGTTACAAAGAATTCTTTGTCACATGGGATAAGGAAGTAAGAGACACAACCGTACTTGTCTAGCATTAAAACTTCAAATGCAAACCCATTGGTTTCTCAAACAGTATCTTCTGAAGACTTGGACACCTTTTATAAAGTCACCTTTGAGGGAAATCTTTAATGCCAAGAAGTCTAGTATGTAGCCTAACATCCCTGATTAGTAACCCCCCAACATACAGGACTTCGTAGCTCAGTTGATGGAGCACTTATGTCTCAGCAATTCCTAGACAGTCAGATTCCATTCCGGTCAAGTTTTTATGAAAAAAGAAAAATGCTTTCCTTTCAGTCTTTTCCCAACGTGGTAATCATTTGGAAAGATTCCCGTTGTCTCCGTGCATCTTTTTGGAAGGCTGTATACTGTTAAAGTTTGATCAAAACTGACATTGCCTTCCCTTCTTTCTTTACACAAAAGAAAATGCTTTAAAAAAACTTTGATTCCCTGTAATTCCTAAATTAGTCTCAAGGTTTTGTTTGACTGATATTTCTGTGTAGGAATCTGCAATGTATGTCTGCATTGTCATGGAGTACTACAAGATGGGGGACTTGGACAAAGCCCTGAATATCAAACGCAAACAGCAAGTGAAAGTCGAAGAAGTTGTGAGTACTGCCTGTTGCATCAAAGGCAATAACGACCTCCTATTCACTGACCCAGATTATAGAGGCTAGTGGTGTAGGGACAGGGCATGTGAATTCATGCATTATCACATGTGGTAGTTGGATTAGGTCTTGGAGCAATGGGCACTTACCCCCCAGGGAGCTGGAATGGCCAGAGAGAGAAAGGTTTGTGCACTCAAGAGGACAGGGATAGAATCTAAGCACTAAGAAATGCATTGTTCTGGCAGCGTAACATGAATGGACTGATAACACTAGAAAATAGCACACCAGTGTGCTTTCATTAGTGTAGTATTGGGTGGTTGGTGTGCTGTTTGTTGTCTACTCTGCCTCTGTTGGTCATTCGTATTTGAGACAAGAAAGCAAGTTATAAGATTTCCGCATGTGAACAATTTTCACAGTTTCCTACATAAATCAGGAGTTTTTAGATTTTGAAATAATGCAAATGAGACGCCTTTGATAATCGGCCTCTTTCCTTGCCCATTTGAACTCCTACATATAGGTTTTGAAGAAATGGATCGGTCAGATGTTGGAGGCACTGGTATTTGTTCATAACAAGCAAGTCATTCACAGGTAGAGTAACATACCATGTCATTTGGATCAGGTATTAGCAACAGCCATTTCACAAACAAAATTTACGAGGAATATTTACAGAAATCTGCTTTTGTTCTTTCTTTCTCTTGGAAAGTTTGAAACGAGATTATACAGAGACACTAGCAGCTCTTTATATCCTAAGGTTTTTGAGTGATACGTGTCCGTCAAATCCAATATGAAGAAAGGATTGTCTGTCAGAGCAGCCTTTTGTAATGCAGTTTCTAGCTTTTCTTGAGAAAGGAAACTGTCAACATTTCTGCAGCGTCGTTTTGGTGATAGAATAGTCAAGCAAGTATAAGTCATCCTCTTGTTTATGTTCAATTCCAGAGATCTCAAGCCTAGTAACGTGTTCTTGACTGAGAACCTGGATGTCAGCATCGGAGATTTTGGCGTAGCAACTGTCATGGGTGATGCACGCACAAAAACAAGAACCACAGTGGGTAAGGGTGGCCCAATTTCGAATCTCACCCAAGAACAAAAGAACAGAATTGCATGCCCATAATTTGAGCTTCTGTCTTTGTTAGATATTCGTGCAGTTAAAATGCAGATAGCTCCCATTAAGTTCTGAGTCTTTGCAAGGGCGATCTTGTTTCATTTTCTGATTGGTTTTGTTATAGCACATAGAATTGATCCTTGTGAAAAATTTCATTCATGATGGTCTGTCGAGTTGGATGACACACTTGATTTTCCTGTCACTTTTGGAGCCTGTATTCATTAATGGACACGCCCAAACTTTGAAAGGTTTTAGTCTGTTATTAACCCTAACCCCCAAAAGTGTACAGTCTGTAAAATCGTATTGAAATTGGAGGATTTGGGACTGTTAGGGTTAAGGGGGAATTTTCTTCCGTCCACTCTCAGGTTCCATGATATGGATGGCACCTGAAGTATTGGAGAGACCTTATGATGAGCGTAGTGACGTGTGGTCGTTGGGATGCATCATACTGGAGATGGCAACTTGTAGATTCCTAGATGTGAGTCGTTCAATACCATCGTCGTAATGTCATAAGTGACAACTCTTGTAATAACCATACAGCGTAGGGTAACCTTTTTCAAGTACAGGTGGAGTGTTTGTCTTTTTTTCTCCAACGTCATTCTAATAATTCATTGCCTCTAGAATGATTTTGTTCTACATGTTTTCAACCCAAATTTTTGTTTCTTGATTTACAGCGTGCCCAGGTGAATGCTGTCTTGTTTGACGTGAAGCAGTCTGTCAATTTACTGGAGGAAATATTAGAAAAGGTTCAAGAGGTATTGACAACAATTTTGTTTGGAATCAAATATTCTGCCTTCAGTCTCTCAGTAACCGTATTTTTCAGCTGAACTTCGCTGTTTCTAAGTTACAAACATAATGTGCCGTTGTGTCACGCGTCTGATGAGTTCAGCATAAAAAGTCGCATGTGATCTCAAAACCCGTAAAGGTCGATATTCGAAATGGCATATTGAATTTCTTGCAGGATTATTCAAAAGACTTGGCACAGCTCATCCGCGCTATGCTCCGCAAAAACTTCCAGCAGAGACCAACTACAAGGTGAGTTCCAAAGCCACCTGGACTTCAGTAAGTAGTGTGATTTGCTGTGAAATTTATGTGAACTAGATTGGGCTCCTGGTTACAAGCATCGGGAGGATACTGAGGATTGTGATACAATATAAAATAAAATAGGAAATGTGACAAATAGGTACTGAAGGGACTGTGAACAGGTTCAGTATTGGGACTTTCTTAACGAGTAAGCAGCATTTTGTAAAGAATACGTTTGTTGATTGTGACTCATCTGTATATTTCTTTTGATGCTCCAGTGAGCTTTTAGATCTTCCCTACATCAAAGAGTGTCTAGCCCTCAGTCAGTCTCATATCGCCGAGAACAAGAAAGCAAAGAAGCAGAGTGCACGTGAGTTAGTGAGAGTCATTTAAAGACACGATAACTGAACGGCTGGATTAATGGGAGACTTTGAGAAACTTGGTGGTGACAGACACAACGGTCCTTTCTAACAGTTCTGAGTGTGTGCGCTTTGTTCTAAGCATGCGTGCATAGTTCTGAGCACTCACATTACTGTAATAAAAAAAGATGGATGGGTCAGTTGTAAATTGTTTTTATTTGTAATTATTGTCAAATTAGTAGAATCACATTCTGATTTATGCATCCCGCATATTGCACTGCGGAAGTGAGGTCTTGTGTGAAAGAAGCTCAGAATTTCTCCAAGAAGTGGGAAGAGTTGCAAATTTTAGCAACCTAGTCCAGAACCCGATCTTCTCCATTCTGCTTCCTATTCACAAATGTGGTTTGCTTTTTTTTGGCAGTGGCTGTACCAAAAGGCACAGATATTCCTGGAACTATCGGTGAGTTCACAGGGGATTGCTTCTCGATGATGTCATTTCTTTCCATTGGCTTTGACAAAACAAAGCTGAAATTCATCATGACTAATTTAGACCAGTGTATCTCTGTCTTGCCTTCATTTTTAGAAGTCATTGGTTTTGTCAGTATTTTGTGAAGTAGGTATTTTACCAATACATGTTAAATTAGAACGTAAAATGTCTGCTTCAAAGCGTAACTGAAAGACACCTGTTCACCATATACTGTTTTGAGTGGTAAAGAAATGTGACTCCGATGAAACATTGCTTTGTTCCTCGCCCAGAATTTATGAAAAAGAACAAGGACAACGAAGTTACCGTAGCCAATGCCCTGACTCACCTCAACACCTTCAAAAGTAAGTCCACTTCATTAACATTCAGTCATGGAAGAAATGCTAGGATACCATCTATTTTGGTTCACTGAATATTGGGAATGTTGGACCAGTTGGACACATTACAGGTGTCAATCATAGATTGAGGATGTGTTATAAGAAGTCGGCCGCAGGTGGTGTCAGGCCAAGGAGTAAGCTTTGCCAAGGTCATGGAAATCATTGGAGGTAGTATTACCACAGACAGTGTGACAAGAAACATTTCCAGAAAAGTACCAAGGAGTGCAAATCTATGTAATCCATAGATTTTACGCAAGACAAATTACAAGATCTTCGATTTAATCGTGAAAATGCCGTGCTGTTATTCTTCGATTTTTCACATAGCAGTTGACTCAAACGTGAAACAAGTCCGTTGAATGAATATTACACACCACAATCAGCCAATCTTGTGAAATTGCGACCCAAAAGCAATGGTGTACACCACCATGGATCGAGGAGTTCAAATCTTGGTGTTTTTGTGTAAAAAGTGAAGGAGGGTGTGTGCCTCCACAAACCTTAGCGATATCTGGGCACTTGCTGTTTGTGGGCAGGTTGTTCAGCATAAAGCATAGCTCCATTCTCACTGCAAGAAACTCAAAAGGTGAAATTCAAAACAAAGAAATGCTGTGACAGTATCAGCACAAGAAAAGTACTGACTGGCTGTGTCAAAGCTTTCCTCAAGTATGATAACGTTGCCATTTACAAACTGAATGGTTGACTGTCTCTACGTAGCTCCAGTGCTGACCAACGAGGCCAAGACCCTGGTGATGAGCCTGATGAGGGAACACGTGAAAGATGTCAGCGTGCAGGTACAGGCCTGCCGTCTACTGCTTACACTAGTGTCTGCAGGTAAGAAAGCAGAGCAGGGCCCAATTAAAGACTGCACAACAAGGCCCAATTAAAGATTGCACAGCATGGTCCAATTGAAGATTGCACAGCAGGGGCCAATTGGAGATTGCACAGCAGGGGCCAATTGGAGATTGCGCAGCAGGGCCCAATTAAAGACTACACAGCATGGCCCAATTAAAGACTGCACACCATCGCCCAATCAAAGACTGCCCCATTTGCAGTCAACCCATGCATTTTCATTCGACAAATCCAAAAAGATGATTTGAAAGACTTCGGCATTTCATTGGGTCATTAATTAAGGCTGAATGTTTTTTGTCTTTCATTCAGCTGACCCTGAGGAAGATGGCGACGACGTTCTCTTTTCCAACAAACTCATCAAGAACATCACGCTGAGTATGAAAGTAAGTACTAGGTTTCTCTCTCAAATTTTGGAACCATTGAATTCATATAAACTGCTTGTATTCCACTTTTATATTTTAAAAAGTCCAATTTAGAAGGTACATACGTGTAGAAACCGTCCTGTTTTGTTACACCATGAGTGATGTGTCATTCAGTAGGCCCAATAATTGCTTTTTGTTCTGCTGTTTTCATTGTATTTAGGCTCATGGTGCTTCCAAGGAACTCCAGAGTGTGGCCTGTTTACTTCTGAAATCACTGGCCATGAACGGTAAGTTGTCACTGTCATAAAACTTATCATAGATATTCACAGGTCTGAGTGGTCTTTGGATATGTCTGTTATTGTCCAAATTTCTTACGCCTCAAAAAGAGTGCTTGGGTCAGGTTTGATTGGCAAACATTTAATAACCGTTTGTTTAGTCTGCGTGGTGATCTGTGCATACAAGACATTCTGGGTACCAGGCAAAGTAGACCAGCAGGTGACGAGTAGTCTGCAACTGAAGTCGCTCTAAAATAACGAGCTTAGGTTAACAATCCACGCTTGGTTGCACTGTAACATCAGCTAATTACTGTTTCTTGTTGCGTTGAAAAAAAAAGATAGAGGAGAGGCATACCTATAGTAGATTTATTTTTCCTGATTTTTGTAGGTCTCGTTTTGTCCAATACCTGTCCTTTTCCCCTGTTCAGAGCAAGCTGCTGGCACAATTGGAACACTCGGGGGCATCCAAGACATCCTAGCAGCAATGAGGGGATTTCCCAACGATGCTGATGTATGCGCCCACGCCTGCAGCGCCCTCTCCTGTCTTACGATAAATGGTAAGGACAGGGGCAAACGTTTCAGACAACAGATTGACCAACAGTCCCAAGTTACTCCCGAGTGGGTTTCTCTCAAATGTTACGCTGGTTTTTTTTTTTCACCCTCCTTTTCAGAGAATAACTTGACCATCATTCGCGAGGAGAGTGGAGTGAAGGATCTAATGAACGCAATGGGGACGCACATGGAGGCAGCGAGTGTCATTGACTCGGCATGCACCGCGATGTGGGGACTCTCGCTGGAAGGTTAAAGACGTTTCCTTATCAGACCGGCTGCGGCTAGAAATAACACATGGACATGAGGGGCCGCCAGCTAGTTGCTGAAGCCAGTTTCCATAGAGACGTGTGGTTTTTCTTCAGCCATAGCCAGTTGATTCAGACTCAGTCTATGACATGTAGCGGCTTGGTACTTGCAGTGGGGCATTTAAAGGCACACTCCTGTGTTACCTTTTTGAAGTCAGCGCTAAAAACGTGGCCCAGATTCGTTCATGCATGGAGCCTTTTTTTGACTGGATCCTGAAAAATAAGTCTTAAGCCATATTTTCAGTAATTTTGTTTTATTTTGCGTCAGCATGGTCCCTTTGTTTGGTTGTATCACGTAGTCTGGCATCCTGAAGAAAAGAAACTATCATGTGGGTAAAAATGTTTAGGATCACTGTTGATTTACCTTGCGCAGGATTCTTCCAACTCGAAAGTGCTTTTAGGGACTTCTGAATGATCTGGATAAGTTTGGTGACATGTGGGTCTTTGGATGTCACACTGAATGGTGGTTTCATAATATTTCCTGATGTGAATTGGTGAATGAGCCAAAAGTGCCAAAGCCAGAAGTCTTGAAAATTTGCCAGAAAACCACATGGAAAAGAGGACAGAAGTGTCCCCAGCAAAAAACCCCACCATTGGTCAAAGTTGGATTAACGTGAACAGATAACGAGCACGCTGACACCACAAACTGATGCTGTCTGATACTGGAGTGCACTCCAGTAGTTTGGGTTCCACAAACTGTACCCAAGCACTGCATGAGTCTGCTGAATACATTTTTGTCATTGTCATTGTCATCGTCATTGCTTGTTTGTGCACAGATGAAAACATTGAGACAATGGGGGAACACAATGCAGCAGACTTGTTCCTGAGAGCCGTACAAACACACATCAAGGTAAGGGATGGTAAACATTGGAACATTCCACGGGAATCGCTTTAAAGAAGCCAAGGTTACTGTAATAGGACACGGAAACCACTGAAGGCAGATGAAGCTAGAGTGACAGATATGCTAAAGTGGGGTACAGTTTTAACGCAGAAAGTGGGGGGCATGTGACTGTAATGTAGGATCATCAGTGGGGTTCGAACCAGGTACACCTGAAGTGAGTAGAGTTCCGGAAAATTCCAGTCGTGCCTTCAATACAACACTCATTTGAATATTTCAAGGGCTGTTTTGGCTGTTGAGATGAATTGTAGCTGCAGTGAGTGCAAATGAATCGGTCTGCCATCCCAGATCTGTTCTTATTGTTCCCATATAGAATCCTGATGTAGTGAAGAATGCTTGCATGGCCCTGGCTAGCTTGGTCAGCGAGTCGGAGGAGAGCGCCTATGCTGCAATGAGCGAGAACGAGCAAAATAAGAGCGGCATCCAGGTGGTGACGGAAGCGTACAAGCAACATCATGACGATCCTGATGTGGCTGAAAACGTCTGCTGTTTCTACATGGAGATGTCTGAAATCGGTAGGCCTGTGATGGCATCTGTACCCTGCAGCCCACCCCAGTTTGGTTTTAAAACCCTTAGTCACGTGAATTGGATTATTGGTGTGTAAGCTCTGCAACTAGTGTCAGAGTTCGGCAAATTCCACCAACCTCTTGACCCGTTTAACATCAACCGGATTGCGCCATTGTCATTTTGTGACACTGAACTTGTCAAATTCCTTCTATATTTGCATGTTTTGTACAGATGATGGCTTGATAGCTTTGAAAAAGCTGAACATCGCCAGTGTCTTGAAAAGCATTAAGACAAAGTTTGCGGACAATGAGGTAAGTCAGGTTTTTTCTTTTGGATGGCTGGGATGGCAAGTGAAAAAATTAATTGGCTTTCACCTCTTTGGTTTTAGGGTTGATATCTCGGATTTTCCTCCCTTCACAACAAAATCAACACTTTAATACAATCCCAGGTGTGCTTCGTGGGCAGATAAGCTTAGGGGCTCAACAACGTTGTAGTTTGATGTTTTCATTTAAACAATTGTAATCGCTTACCAAATGCATGCATTGGTTTTTTAAATGTACATTCACATAGTCAGGTGTCTCTCAACGTCCTTAGACACCCTCCACTGATTGGATGGGCCACTTAGGTGGTCTTGTTCCCCAACTTTTTTTTAACTGAAAGCTCCTCTTACAAATACCCAGTGATAAGACCATGTTGCACCGATGTCTGAACATTGGCATATGTCATCTTGTAGCAAATCACTCTGAAGGGGAAATCACGTGAAATTAGAATTTAGATTACATTCTTGTGATAACGTGATTTTAGAGCAGAGCAGGAGTATGATGTACCGTCAGATTATTTGGTACATTTTTAATCTGAGTTCGAACCCCCCCCAAGTAATTGCATGGTTACATTTTGTAATTTCTGGATCATCTGAACTGTACACTTTGCTTTTGCGTTTGGCAGGAAATAATGTGCAACGTCCTAGATGTGTTGGGCAAGCTGGGGGAAGGGGGCGGAGGAAAAGCTAGCGCCCGCCCCCAATCAGCCAGAGACAAAAAACGAGGAAAGTGAGCTCCAGTGTGGGAAAAATTCCTCGACTGATCTGTACAAAGGGACAAAAATTAATCGAAAACCCTCCTTGAAAGTTTCTATAGTGTATTAACTGACATTATGATATCATTTTTTAGATAGCAAAATGTGGTTTAATTAAAGAAACACTTTGAAGAGCATGCCAACAGGAAAACCATGATTGCACAGATTTTTAAGAACAAAACAAGTAGCATACTTCCGCACTCACTTTTGTTAGTTGCAAAGCAGACTAATTTAAACCTCAGCTTTCCTTTATGAGAACCAGACAACCCTATAAAAGTATTATGCGTAGCAATATTTTTTTTATTACAGTCCAATATAAAGACTAGAAAAGCCAAATTTCATCATCTGCTGAGCAGGATATTTTACTGGCTAATTCACCTACCTTTTAACAAGACGCTGTTTTGCCGCAAAAGTACCAGCTGAGCAGATCTATGGCTCAGGCTCTCGGATGCTTTGTTTTCTCACTTTGTGAATATTATGTAAATACACGCATTTGGTTCTAGATAGGACAATTTTTGTGAAGCCAGTAACTGTTCACTCACTTAGGAGAATCTTCACATGCAAACTTCTAATAAATACATGTACATGTTTTAGTGAGACAGTTCGCGACAGGAAATGGAAAAGGCACGACAGTGATAAAACTACCAAGGTTGTGTACTTGTGTAGAATTTGTTGTCTTGAAAAAGAAAATATCTTAAAATGCATTTGCTTGATATTTTTGAGTAGGAATCCCAACGATAGAAGAGGCCAATACGATCTACACATTTCTTTGGTGTCATGGGCAGTATAGTAGTACATGTTATTTACTAATTAGACTTTGCAGTTAGGCGCAATAGATGTGTGCGTGTGCATTAGAAGCAATTCGGGAATAATTTTGTAGTTTTTTCTGTGGGATAAACTCTATGATATATCATGCTTCATACATTTCACACCGTACCGAACTCCAATAATTTAATCGGATATTCAAATAACATTTCAAGCAAAAGAACTATGATATTAGGGATTGGAGAAATTCTTCAAAATCTGGGGCTGTGTTTAAATTTTCAGGAGTCGGGTGTATGTCGTTGTAGGTTTTTGTCAGCATATTACACCACTGCCACGTAAAACTGCTCTTGTAATATCACTGTAGCTGACGAAAAGCCAGCAAAACGTTTGGTTACTTGTTAAAAACTGCATTCTTAAAAACTGGATTAAAGTTTGGAACTTCTCTTTCTCATGAAAGATCCTCCTGCAATATAATATGTGCCGGTTAATCCCTTTTGTTTTGAGAAAAGAATGACGATAGATTCTTCCTGATTCCGTCCGATCAAACAGCAGCAGTTTTTTTTGTATGTGTAAGATTAGTTTCTTGATACAAGAAAATTACTTGGGTATGAAAGTAATTTTTGCCGATAGTTCCGTCCGACCAACCTTTTTTTTTTTTAACACCGTCCGGTTTGATGAACAACATCCTTTATTGTTTTCGTGAACTGTTAATTTTCATTAACCGTTTGTATATTTTGGTCACGATCAAATTGATGAACGGGTCTTATATTTTCTATGAATAAACGAACGAAGAAGCGAATTGGGTAATCGTGTTATTTTTGTTCTGTTGTTTTTGTTCTTGTTTTTTTCGTTGTAATTTACACGTGCCGTGTTTATCTTATTTTCCCTGTGGTACCGGATAGTCAATTTATCACAATCGTTCACAGTTGAGATGTATGTACGGTGCTCACGGAGATATTAATGACCAAGAAGGATTATGATACCCATTACGTAAAAGTCATCGCTTGCAGCGCACCAAGACAGGCTTTGAGTGTCGCGTCCGGAGTTTGTATGCTTGTCCTTCGGTAATTGAACGTAGTAAAATGAAGTAACACTAATTCACTAAGAATATTGCCCGTGGGCAGTAATAACCTTGTGAAACAAAGTGTAAGGCTCGTCCGAAGCGGCTGGTAAAGTATCGTGGTAAAGTTATGGATGCAAACTTTAATTATTTCTGCATGTCTCGTGTACGTGACTGATTCTAAAAAACAAAATACGTTTATTTGTACACATAATGTCGAATCTTTTATCCAACATCGCAATTGTTTTGGCTTGTCCTTCCGACACCATTGTGTCTGAACAATATCTTCTAACTAATTTCTACTTTCGAAAATAATTAATGTGAGTATTAATTAATACAAGTCCTTTTCATTGTTTTGTTTTCTTTTTTTGGGGGGGGGGAGAAATTTCCACTGCCGGTACTATTGTCGAATCTGCAACCGTTATTCCACTTGTGACGTCAGCATTCTTCCTGACTATTGTTTAATTCGGACGCATTTCAGCCACTTAATTACAAAGTGAGTTTCATGCGTGAAACACTGTTGCTTTCCGTCGGCCAACTGAAATTAATGCGCTGCGATTGAGATATTGCAACAGGCTACACACTGGGGGACACCATCCTAGGGTTTTCGGGGAATTTAGGAATGATGAGCTGACGAGAGGATTTTCTTTTGACCATCCCAAAGCGGGCGATCTCGGCTGTCCCATGCCCAGTCTTTTTGAAGCTTTGCATGCAAGACATTAATCACGAATCTATCTGTGAAGGTTACACTCAGTTCAATATAGTGGCGTTTTTGTGTGTTTGTTTTGTGCGTTTTTCTATGAGGTTGGGGCACAATTTGTGACAGTCTCCTTGTTACATGGGTAACCTTTACTACCTGTCATGACCTGTAGAGTAGAGTAGGTCATTTACTCTGTAAAAGTAACACTCGCCTCTATTTTCAGCCTTGCAAGATGGAGAATTTGAAATCCACATGCAGGGAAATAGCTGTTCATTTTTACGGAACCCACCGTGGACACCGTCACAAATTGTGCCCCAACCTCATGTAATGACCCATTGATATTTGAAGGCCTCATTGACCACGTCAGAGGGAAAATTAATATTTTTTTCACTGGCCTGTCTCGGAAACCGTGTGTTTAACGAGGATGGTATGCCCGAATTTCATGAATCATTAGTGTCAAAATGATGGCAAGAAGTTCCTGAAGTCTCGAGAAGAACAAAAAATGCATGGGAACGATGTTGGGGGTCGTCCCCCCACCGAAAGTTCAATGGTTAGGGGCCTACCCATGCTCTCATAATGTGTAGAATTTGCTAAGCACATGATTTGAGAAACGCCAATACAAATTCCATTTGTTTCATTATTGAAAATATGACAGAGGAATTTTGGCACAGTGGCGTAACTTAGGTTAAGGGGGTACCCAGGGTGCACACATTCCTCAAGGGAGCGGCACAAGAAACTGTAAGCCGCTGATGCATAAACTCACGAAGATTATTCACTGCTTTCAAATGTGGGGGCACCCAGGGGGACGGGCATTGGGGGCACGTGACCCCGTAGTTACGCCACTGATTGGGAAGCGTGTTTAATTTTACATTGAACCGAAGGCTACATATATCTAACATTAGATTGTTGCGAATTGTCGATCCGTCGCACAAAATCAGTCCGAGGAAAACTGGCGTGGCTCCCCCCGTTGAAAGTGGGCGTATTTTCTCGACATGATGAGCCAATAAAACCCGCAGATTCGCCGAGAAGACACACTTCCCGGTAACGAAACAGAAATTGCAAATACTGGTAGCATTCGATCGTTTGAATATCCAATCAGCTCCCCAACAATATGAGACTGATTCTACTGGCGATGTTGTTAGGGTGTGCCCTGGCGGCCTCCACTAACAGGGTGAGACGGAATAAATTTGAGAAGGGAAATCGTCTCAGGGTGAGTACTTAATGCTAAAACTAAATCATGCAAATCGCAGTGAAGTGGTTACAGTTTACTATTTCTAATATTGGAGATGAAGTGAACATTTTGAAAAGCAGAGGAAAGGAAGAGGAGATGATACGAGGGCGCTTTTGTAATCCTGTCATAAGTAATTCCTTGAAGTGATAGTTACACACTGGATATTTGCCTTAGTATGTTGCTTACCGGTGCATCACACAGGTTGGAGCAAACAGCCTATTTCCTACTTCTCCCTGATCAAAAAGTGGGCGATAACTCCAACTTCCCCATTGTTTATTTTAAATAATTCAGCCGACGCCCAAAGCGACACTTGATCGGGACGGCGAAGACTTCAATCGGCCTAGGGTGAAGCGCAAAAGCCAGTTCGAGAAAGGCAATCGTCCCACGGTGATTAATTACTCTTATACTAGTTCCTGATGCATTGCACCAACTATTCGCGAGGCCTAACATGGTGACAACTTACTTCAGTACCGACGTGGCAGGCGCAGTCTGCTATGGACGCCCCCAGGGGACCCTATACGTTCCAGCCACCAGTGGTTGAAATTGAAGTTTTTCAATATACTGTTGCCAGTTAAAGGGTAGCTGCAATCAACGTTTTTGATTACAAAGCTGTAAAATGCGGCATCTTGTAGGCTGTGCTGAATATCAGAATCTTCGATCGATTATAGAATATTCGAATATTATTTTCCGATTTTTGAATATTCGAATGCAAAACTCATGAAAAGGAAGGGAGAATTTTCTTTTGTTTAAAATGAGAAAAATCGCACTATGGAGGCTTGTTTCAAGCAGATTCAAATGAAAAGCGACAGGACAATATGTCTTACAATGATTCAAAAAGTACATTATTCGCTAATAAATTTAAAAGGAATAGAAATTTTCAAAGGGCAAGAACCATTATTCCTCCGTTAGATCTAACGAAATTGTGGCTGGACATGGTCCTAGAGGTGAGAAGCTATTATATTGATTATAATGTACAATTGTGTGGGTTTGGGCAACTGATTTTGTTTATGGTTTGTTCATCAACAATCTGCCGGGCGGTCAGTATTCGGATATTCGATCGAATTGAAGGTCGAATACTCAAATAGTGAATTATTCGAATTGACTCGGCCCTATTCCTCAGTAAACCTTATTTCAACTTTTTATGCTAATGAGATTTCCATATTTATGAGCAGAACTCGGGAAGAACTTGCTCAATTAATGTTACCGGTACACTGGTTTGTATACTCAAAAATGTCCTGCGTTTTTGTAGATTTCCCTGGACTATGTTTTCTCTTCTTTGCTGATTCATTGTTGTTTATGTGCACAGCAATAAGAATCCATCAATCCCTCTCAGAAATTTTTTTAGTTAGTAAATTCTAGATTCACAATTTGAACAGAAATACCTATGCCCTGAACCATGTTGTCCCTGAATGACTTTACAGCAACAGCGCCCTCAGTTGTCCGGAAAAACATGGATTATTTTGATTGTTTAAAAGTTGCACTTTTCAATGCAATAACCAGATAGGAGTGTGTAGAAAAGAGTTTTTACACACTGAAGAAAAGTACAAAGATGCAGAAAATTTGTGTCGAAGGAAAAGTAATTGCAGCTACACTTTGCAAGTACCTACTTGTCTGGAAATGTAAACTTTTGATTTTTTTCTAAACGTCCGACAATCTGGGAATTGTTCATAGCTATAATGGTATAGAAAATTTTACATCTCTCTATAAAAGTCCTGCGTTACAAACTGCGCCTGGTACGTGGTTCTTGAGTTCAGATGACACAAATATGAGGAATTTTTTTTGGTTAGTTTTGTTCGTTTTAGGTTGTCTTACTGATTGGATTTAGGAAATTTGAACCAAATGTCGATGAGAAGATGAGAAAAATGTCATTCGTATTAATAAGATATCTCATAAAAGGAAACGCTATACGGACATCACCAAAACATTTGAACTGAAATGACATAGGTGCAGTTCGAGATTCTTCACGGGGGAAAATTCCCCTTCTTTCTTCGACAAATGCACTTGGCCATAATCACGTCCAATGAGAAAAGACTAGTCTCGTCTGTAACAATGCAATAATGGAGTGCTGATGACATGTACCCCATGCCTCTATACCCCTTTTATTCGGCTGCAGAGGGCGTGTTGGAAATAACCCCCATTAAAAGCGGCGTCAAAACCAGGGGATTTCTTAGAATAATTACATTTTTTTGCCAGTGTCGGCAGAAAAAAAATCACGGCTCTTTGTGACGTGGAACACTGTCAACTGAATCGTCCAATGAAGATAATGTCTTCAACTCTTCTTTTTCCTTTTCAAACCAAAATCAGCCGACGCCCACAATGCCACTGGATTTAGTGGACGGCGAAGACAACCGCTCTGGCAGGGATCGTCGCGCGCCACCGGCGACCTGGCCTAATAACAAAGTTTGCTACGAGTTTGCCAGTGGTTTCAATGGTAAGTTAGACCGCTGCAGTGGTACTAATACAGGTGGTGCATTTCGTATAAGGAAGGGGCGTGATCATACATGTCGCCTCTCCGTCTTTAACTTAAGTTTGGTGGTGTGGAATTCTTCATTTCCGAAGATTTAGACAATATTAATTTTGCAGTTGCACAGAGGCCCAGTACATAAAGGTTTTTCATTTTGCTGAAAAAAAGTTAAAGACGATGCTTACCTAGATGACACCCACAGGGGAAGATTTGAAGTCTTAGGTCATAGATTATCTCCAGCTGCTAAATCTATTATGCCGGGAAGTCCTCTATTTTCGATTTGCATGGCGCATAATTTCATTGGTTCCCCAGGGACAATTCAAATCTTCAATCTATGAAACAAAAATCTTTTCACATTATTTTACACGTCTTCCACGTAGATGATAACATGAAGAAAAACCTCAGAAATGCCATGAACGAATTTGAGAGAGTGTCGTGTATGAAGTTCATAGAGGCAGGCACGAGCGACGCCAGTTGTACATCACAGAGCTCACCACTCCTAACGGTGCAGAATACCGCAGCAGGGTAAGACGGCTGTTTTCACTCAACTTTTTAATCGGCATATAGGCCTACTTGAAACGGCTGCAAAAGAAAGGAAAGTGTACGTATATAAATAAACCTACGGAAGCGTATAAATACGGAAGCGTATAAATACGGAAGCATATATAGGACATGACTGAAAAAAAATTGGGCCTACTGATCCGCCCGGGCGGATTAGCATTTCGCCCGGACGGATTACTTATTTCTCCCGAGCAAAATAGTGATCCACCTGGGGAGTGGCGTAGATTTGTAAGTCAGAATGCGGGATGATTTCCTTTTTTTTGGGGGGGGGGGTTGACTTAGATTGACCGTTCCGACATTTTTGTGCGCCATTGTGGCAAAGATGCAAAGTGACTGATGAAGCGCGCTCTCACTCCTGCATTTAGCAAAGACAGAGATATTCTCCTAATTAATCACCTTTTTTCCCGCAGATTAAGCTAATGGGAATGTCAATAGAACTGGTTGAAAATTACCCTAATGAATCTGTCAAGCATTTTAGCCATAAAACCTGAACAAAAGCGCATCAGTTCTCTACTCTGATCGGGCTTGGGCTCAGAGTGTTGCCATTCCCCTGAAAAAGTTACAGATTTTCAATTTGATTATGAAAAGAGCTTTTTCCTTGCATATAATTCTCGTTTAGAGAAATGGGGAGAGTTTAACTTAGGCTAGTTTATCACATTATATCACAGACACTTTCATCTGCAGAATGGAGGCAGTTTCATGAAATAAATCTAATTGTTTATAAGGAAATAAAGCACCTTTAATTGATAATACTTATATTCAAAGGGACTGGAATTGACGGCATCACTAAATTTATATGAATCAAATTTCTGGACTTTCAGGATCTTTTTTTAATACCGTCATGTCCTATATACGCTTCCGTATAACCTGACCAAGGCAAACCAACTGTGCTCTCCAAACCACTAACAAGGCCGACTGAGTTTTTCTTTCATCAAAAAGCTATTGACATTTGAAAAAGTTGATGCAATGGACGAAGTTAGGACGTTGAACATCGTTGTTGTTCAGCGTGTTTATACCTTATTATTGTTTTATTTAAGTTTTTCTCACGAGCGTTGACAGACCAATTTGAATGCCAATGGAAAGAAGCCAAACTAAAAACAAACATTGGCAAGAACTCCTCCATGATGGCACTGCTAATGGGGGTAATATTTTATCCAGCTTATTCAAAACCACATATAATCCAGCTTATATCAAGAACGACAAAAACGATAAAATGGGAGACACTTATATTTTTCATCTCTTGCCCTCCAACAAACGAAAATTGGATTGCAATGTGTACATTTGACAATATGCTGTTTGCCGAATTTCATTTTATTAATGCATAATCACATGATCGTTTATGTACAGATGCTGGGCACATGTTGGTTGTCATTCATCGACGAACACAGTGAATGTACCTACGAAGTGTGATTTGGTGTGTATTACAATGCCCCCAGGGACACCAAAAGGGAACCGAAATTGCGGGGAGGGACAAGTGGGGATCAAAATGTGGGAAATTCTGGATGTAACTCTATATGAACCTTTCTGAGGGGTGAAGCAAATCTTGGGACTTTTACCGAGGATAGAAAGAGAGAGAGAGAGAGAGTCCCTTTAAACATGCCCTTTTTCATAATGTTTAATATTTCTGGGGCTCATTTTGGTCGTTGTTTATGACGATGACAGTGAGTAGTGATGACGGTGCTGAGTCTTACAAAACTTCATCAGGGACATGGTGGACAATTTGTCTAATGATAAAAACAAATAAATTGTTCACTTATGGATTATCAAGCTCGTAACTTCTTACCCGTTCAACGCTGTGTCTTTCGTTATATTCTGAACTAAACAGTACGATGAGATAGGAGTGTTGATCCACGAGTTGTTCCACGCCCTCGGACGATACCACGAGCATACACGACCGGACAGAGACCACTTTGTCACGGTTCAATGGGATAACGTTTTAGACGGCCAGGCCCATAACTTCGAGAAGCATACAAGCGATGATTTCATCACATTCGGAATTCCCTACGACTACGAATCCATCATGCATTACGGCAGAAGCGTGAGTATTTCGGCAACGCTGAAATAAACTGAGGCTGCATAAGGTGGCATACCAAGCAAAGGGAGCTTTTTTGAAGCGTGCATTTATTTGGTACTGAGGTGACTGATAAGATATGTAAGTTACATCTTGAATGGTTATAATGTAGGCCCACTCAGTGGGAGGTCTGTGTCAGGTTGGTACTACACTCGTTGAAACACGTGAATCTGCACTGTTTCTAAATACTGAACTTTACATCGAAACGACAGTGAACTCAGCAGCAGAGCAAATCTGCATAATAAACGCCGTCATGGTGTTAACGTATTGATTCCAATGATATAGTACTATGTCGGCCTTTTCTTGAAGGTGCCCATAGTTGCTGCTGTATATGCAATGATGAAAGCGGTAAATTACATATGTATGTCATAGTTTGTATCACTGCATAAAACTGCCATGACCCATTCACTGAAATCTTGTTAAAACTTGCAACATTCCAAACGGTTGAATATTGTAAACACCGATATCTTGATGAACCTACATTAGAAGGTCCTGCACCGACATCTAGCGGCGCAAGATGGTGAACTTCACCTTGAATACACGCAAAACAATGTAATCGCATGGGCGCCATTTGAGGAAGCGATACGCCTGCGCAATGCACGTTAATGCACAGGCGCAGGCGCTGCGGCAGGCAAGTGCACCTGGTGAACCTGCACCTACATGTAAGCATTACTGTAAACCGGCAGGCGTATCGCTTGCTCAAAATTAATGGCGCCCATGTTAATTACACCTTTTGGGCAGAGTTATCCATCTTGCGCCTTCGGCGCTATCCGACCTTTGCGCATGACAGCGATGGCTCTATCAAACCCCGTGTGAACACGTTACATTGTGTCAGTTAGGCCACCCGACTAACAATATAAAAATTCTGTTTATTGTACCGACCGCCCAAGGGTACATTCAGCTAGGATTGCCAAAATTATTTGAGGTAAGGGAGCTAACAATTTAGGAAATTTTTTATGTACCGGTAACGTTTTATGTGGCGACCGAGGGAAAGGCTACAGCTCGGGGGAGCTTTTTTACATGCCTTGGAACGAAGGAAGTGATGCCGACCAAAAACTGCCTTTCCAGTTTTTAAATTTGTCCAACAGATTGCTCTTATGGGTTCGTAACCCTCATTGTCCCCCATGGGTCCGCCCTTGCGTCTCACAAACGTTCAAATTTCTTCGTCATTACGCAAGGAGCTGCTCGCGCCCACAGCCTTGCATGCACGGGATCGATGCTGGTGGTAAGGTCTCTTCTCCACTCTTCCCGCAGTTTTTTGCCAAGGACAAGAGTCAGCCTACATTGACACTGATAGACACGAAGTACAATGACAAGGTCGGCAAACAGAAGCAGCTGTCTCCGTCAGACGTCTTGTATGTCAACAAATTGTACGAGTGTTACGAAGGTGGTAGGTACACACTGCCAAATTGAGACAAACAAACGGACAAAAGACAAATGGATCCATGCAAGCTTAGTGGCGAATATAGCACCCGAGCCGCCCCGGCTCAAGAAGGGCCTCTCCCTTCACGCCTAAAGTCTGTGTCCGCCCCTAGCATTCCACTCAGAATCCCAAACATTGATGCGATACGAGGTTAAACTTACTATATATGACCAATTTCACTGAGCCTTTCCATCTCATGCCCTCTTGCTGTAAGTACGCTGATCGCTTTAGGCTAGGCCAAAAGATGCTACGATCAGTTTATATCCAGCGCTTAGAACCCCAAACTAGTCACAACCCGCATCCGACAGCTCTGCTGAGTCGAGCAATTATAACAAAGATCCTGAAGGTAATTTTATATAACATCTTGAAAAATACATCTTGAAGATCCTGAAGGTAGAAATAAAGTTTGTGTGGGTTTGTGACAATTCTGTTGACCCAAAACGAAAAATAAAAAAACACCATTAGCTGAAACTATAACCGAAAATGCTCTACTCCTCTGACAACAAACGCAGTTGAAACCAAGGTTGTGCCAAAACATGGGGTTCAAATATTGGCTATACGTTGTCATGGCATCAGATCGATGTATAGGAACACTGGGTTTTCTTTCTCAATGCATCTGAAAGAACGATCTATGTCGTGTACCCTTGTTGGACACTCAGAGGTGTCTATTCCACGTTTCAATTTGTACTAAAAGAGCATATGCATCGTATTCATTTATTACATTCTTATTAAACCGTCTTCAATTTTGTTGACGCTGTTGCGTCCACAGAACCGGAACCTTGCAAAAATGGTGGTGAGAGGATGGCGAGCAGCGACTGTTACTGCATCTTTCCTTTCATGGGTACAGACTGCGGAGATGTTGACCCTGGCGGTATGTTATGCTATAAAGTAACTTTAATTTTACACCAAACCACTGAGCCCCTCCTAAGGTAGTGCTCTGACCAATCACAGCCTTGATTTGTGTCCGACATGCGTACACAGAAGTCTGACATGCGTGCATTATGATGAACGCACCTAACCTCGTTTCCATGGCGTCTAGCAGCACGCCCGCTACCTCCCCCGCCCTGGTATTGGATCATTTTGCATGTCCATAAATGCTAATTAGAGGGGGTCTGATGGTGCTTAATGGTCCGTCCGTCTATTTACTTTTAGGATCAAGTACAATTTTCAATCAGCTCCAATTAATGTTAAAATTTCATCCAGCAAATTTGCAGAATCACATTCTAAATACTGTATGAACAAAATGGTACATGCATTGTTAATAAGCTGAGGGCAATTGAAGGGTATCGTACAGTTAAAGCACGTGTTGGAAAACGCGACACGCACAAAAATATATATGTTTAAAAAGTGTAATTCGACAACCAAAAAAATTCGTTACACTCCTCCTTAAGTCAAAGGCAAATCAACTCGGCATGGAGTATAATAAATTTGCGCAAGTTTCAAGATTGCGATTAACCAGCCCTACTTCGCGATTGATCGATTCACATGCTCAAAATTGACGAACTGCTCCACGGACGAAACCCGTGAGCACACGGAGGAATTATGGCTGGCAATGAAAATGGTCATATTGAAAATCGTTACCGTTACGTGTTATTACTGTTGCTCCGGTCCATTAAGTCTTGTAATCGCCAAAAGGAAATTGGCTGGTCCTCGTTTGCTTACTGAAAGCATTGGGATGAAAAGGCGAGATCCAGGTAGAACAACATATTCAAAGAAATCTTGTTGGGGCAAAACTTCGTTTGTCATTACGGTCGGCTCGAGCACGTTGAACAATTTGGTTTAATGCATTGCCAAACCACTCTCCTTCTTTGCAGTTACGGTAACAGAGAATGATGGCAGTGGACCTATATCATTGGTATCGCTGAACTACCCAGATCACTACCCTCTCAATACTGTAACACAGAATCTGCTTATGGTAAGCAAAAATATGGAGCAGTAATTGTTAGACTGTTGATACTCATACGGCAATTTGCCGTACATACAATTTGTCTATTTTTGTCTTTCTATTGTGTCCCGCCAAGTTCACAGTACTTGATTGTGATTAGGTCTCAAATATTGCGATTAACAATAGCGAGGTCAGAAAAGTAAGTGACTGCAGAATGAGCAACAAACAGAATGTAATAAACTCTCTAACTTTGCACATTTATCACTTACCAGTATCGCAAGAAATGTCTCTTCGGGAGGTATCAGAATAGACCCAGTTTGCCATCTGGACCAGCAGGTTGCAGCACCTTTCCTTTTTTAAGCCTCAGTCACAGCTTTGTCAGCCAGTGATTAACAAACGGTGGCCACTGCCGAGAGCTCTTAACACACTAAATAACAACTACTTCTATACTCAATGCATACATTCCTCGTCTATACAAATGAAGAAAATGTACCTTTTGAGAGAAAACCCGTCGGCAACCTAGGACTGACACACTGTACACCTGGTTCATAAAACATTACTATTAACATTTGCAAAAGGAACTGAGGTTTTATGGCCTTTTTCCCTCGTTCACTTGGACATTTGCAGGTGAAGTAAGCACATTTTTACGTCATGCCGCGTGCCAGCCAATCCGAGTCGACTTCACATACTGTAACATGATGCGGCCCCAGCTTACCCTGTACGCATGCATATGATTGTGTCCACGGAGAAAGTGTCCTTAAAGCTTCAAACCTTAAAACTTTGCTTCCCTTTAGTCTTGAAGGCCGGTCACGAGCCCATCCACTCCATCGAGTTAGGGGTACAAAAGGCTAAAATCTTACCTGTAGTGTATAAAGGGATATACTATGTTTAAACGAGCAGCAGGTGACAGAAATAAACCGTTTGAAATCTTGTCCTAAAATTAGCTTCTCACGCGTTCTCAGAGTTTGGGTGGGCAACCATGCAAGTCCATAAAATATAAAATCCCTAACGATTGGACGCAGTACTACTTAACGAGAGGTTCTTCAAACAGTCGCCAAAAGAAGAACTAAACCAAATGAATGCCATTTAGAGAAAAGAGTCCAATTAACGGTTCACTTTTTATCTCAGTGTACAGATACTAGTAAGAAGGTTCAAATTGTCGTCGAAGATTTCGATGTTGAAGGTTACGGCTGTTACTATGACAAATTTCGGTACACACTGAAGGCTGGTGACGTCAACCCAGAAACGTAAGTATTTCATTCTTATGAAGCCACCCGTTTTCAAAGATCATGGCACATGATGATTGTTCAAGATCTTACAATCTGAATTATAGTATTCGGGAAGGCTGCATTGGGCACTAGAAAGAAGCACTGCTTATATTATTGACAATACGGTTGATTCACAATAGTGCGCCTCCAATAGTTTGCAACGCGTTGACCAATCACAGTGCCCGAATTCTGTCGACCCTTTCCAAACGCTCGTTGGGTCGGCAGCTTTCGTGCACTGTGATTGGCCAGCGCGTTGAAAACCCTTGGAGGCGCACTATTGTGAATTGCCCGTATTTATTCATTTAATTTAGAACTAACAGCGATTTTATGTCCACATGTCATACTCAGCAATATCAGAACATGAAGCTTAAACGTTTCCAGCTGGGATTAAAGTAATGTTGACTAAAGGGGTGATTGGGAGGATAATACTCCAGCTTGTCCTGGTCTTGCTAGGGAAAACTTACCCACAACCGTGACATACAATTTGCTTCTCTGTCTCCAGTAAATGCGAAGATGATCTCAAAGGCTCCACGGTGAAGGCAGACGGCAACAGCATATTCATAACACTGGTCAGTGACGACATGTATACCTTCAAAGGATACAAAATGGAGTTCACGTGTGTTTAAACAAGCATACTTCACGGCCAAACCGCACTAAAAGCATCGTGACAGTTTACGTTAGATATAGGGCCTACTATATGTTAAATGTAAATCAACAGTTGTGTGCCACTTCATCAGTCACACTCTGTACTCTGTGAAATGCTTAAAACAAACTGTGAAATGGGAAGGGCTTTAAGGCCAGTCCATACTGCAGGCGAATGCGACAGCGAAGCAAATTTGACATCACGCAAAAATTACAGCGAAATTTCGCTTGAGTTGAAATGTGTTCAAGTTTTATGAATTCGCAACGCGAATTTCATCTGATGAGCCGTTGCGTTTGTGTGGTTTCTCGCGCAATATAGCGGACGTCTTAAATTCGCTTTCGTCTTCGCTTGCGCACGGAGTATGAACTGGCCTTTACTTTGAAAAAATGATAACCTGAAATGTTGCAGCACGACCTTCATTGACGTTTTCCAAATCTGCATAATCTACATTCAATACACTGACTTTGTGACGCTTTTTATGCGGTAAAAGACCCCCTTGTTCGCAGCATGCTCACACCGTCAGAGTAATACATGTGTTACGAACTCATTGGTAACCAAAGGACGTACGCTCCATCAAAAAAAAAATCCACTTCTCCATCGCTCTGATTTCGTTGCATCCCTTTTGGCTTACATAGGCCTAAAGGTGCTTTTTTGTAAGATTAAGACTGCACACAGTATTTTCTCACCCCGTTCGTGTGTAAATTCAATCCATAAATTCTTCAGGAAATGCTTTTTTTAACCACATTGACGTACACCATACATGCCGCGTGTGGCGGGGGGGGGTGCTGAAGGCCGTTCATGTTTCTTCCGTTTAAACGACTGAAAACAGACTAATCGAAGACTACGGATTGGCAGCCCACTCTCCAAGGACTTTGTCGGAACCCGTGGGCTGCGAGATTCCCAAGGCCAAGCCTACATCTTGCATATCCCAACACACAAATATCATGTACAAAAATTTCAGAAGGAAATCTATAAACTGTTCGATAACATCACGGACCGCAAATAAAAACAGACAATTTCTCCTGCATGATGAAACGAATTTTTGATGAAGGCTGTCATGCCAAAACTAGTACGCTGTAACTTTATTTTCCTACAACTACAGTCGTGAAATTTGCACAGTATAATTTTCTGCGGCTTCCATGCACAACAAAGAGCAGGTCTTACATTGACAAGTCTCGGCGTTTACAAGCAAAAGACAGATCACACAAAACCAGCCATTCATGATAGACCTTGGGAATTTCACATGAATTGTAAATAGTTAACAATATAGTTATCAGTATCTAATGTAATAAAGTATATAGCAGTTACCAGCGCAGGAAACCTCGGACCTGTAAACTTGACATAGTTGACGTAGAAAAACCTGGAACAAGAACGCTTTGCTGTGATTACTTTACTTTCTTCTTGTATAATTTGTTTATTTTTGGCCAGATTTTTCAAATAATTTAAAGAAAGGGTTCGTCCATCCACAACAACGTAAACTATATATGACCTCAGAGAGCATGCAGTAAGCAATGTTTCACTCCGTGAAGGCATTGTATTCGTTCGTTACCCACTGGTGCAACTTGTTTGCTCCGTAAAATTTCATCAAATGGCACAAAATAAGGGCCCATAGTTCCCGATCAGGAAATTGATTCATTTTGTAACAACCCTGCTACGATCAACCCCAGGACGAGCATCATTTTATCTATTAAACAATAACATAAACCAGCTTTGCAAAGAAAATCAATCAATCAATCAATCAATCAGTCAATCAGTCAATCTTTTACCTACACCATCACTATTTTCCCCCAATAATCAAAGACCCTTCGAGTTATTATCTGTATCATCGTGGTGTATTAGTTATTGTTGGTTAAAGTGTACTGGAATAATATTCCGATTTGAACTTTATTAAAGAAAATCTTGACTGCATTAACGTGCCTCTGTTTTGCCATTGATCTATTTAAAGTATTCCTTTCAAGGTATGTTTCACCTGTTGTCATTAGAATCAATTTCAAAAGCATTTCGGGCTTCTTCGGAAGCGCCTCCAACTTTTGGTGGTGGTGGTGGTGGGGGGAGGTCATGCGGCCAAGTTCGGGCTTATTCAACATCATGTTGGGAGAGAACACTATATCAAAAGCCTCGCGGTCCCAACATCCTTGCTTTTATTTGCTGGTGTTGTTTTCTTAAGGTTTTGGTGCTAGTATTTGATAAAAGAAATACCGATTTCTTTCTTTCCTACTCACCTGTGAAGTATTCTTAGTAAAAAGGGGGTGTGTGTGAAAAAAATCCGTCGGGGAGGCAAGTTTCCCCTCCCCCCCCATCCCGCTGAATACGCCACTGCGCATGTCGCAACATGTATTTTTAGTCTACAATCTGTGTGCAATAACTAATTTTTTTCTGGTATAAAATCTTAATGAGATAGACAATTCTCTGCGTCTGAAATAGCTTTGCCTTATCGTGCTTTTTGCCAAGGATAATTCTTTAAAAGTTAACTTAGAAATAAAAAAGAACTCTACAGAAAGGAATGTTTTGACGACTAGATTCGGCTAAGAAACCCATAAATGGATAAATGAAAGCGACTGTTATTGTTGTCAAGAGGTTCCTTTGTAAAGTAGTTTGAGTGAGCAAAAAAGTACGTGTCCCTTGTTTGTAATTTCAACATGAGGTCCAAGAGTTTTGGAGGTGACAATATGCGGTGAAAATCTTGCAGACAAAATGCATTGGGTTAACAAATAAATACAGTGAATGACCACGAAATAATAATGGCTGAGGTATCCACTCTCAGCGGAACAAAAGAGGGCATGTTTTTGGGTACTCCCGGCATAGGCGTGCCATGAGGCCCGCAAGTATACGCGCGTTTGACGCTGAGTACGCGTAACTAATTTATTCCGGCACGTATGGTCTTTGCGTACAAACAGAACGTGTGCATGCAAGACTCCCGCTTGTAACCACCCGGCTTTCTTTCGCCGATTGGGGGTGCACTTCAGCTCGCGGCGAATCACAGGCATATAAACGCATATACCGCCAGTCTTGCGCGTATAAGCGTGATTTTGAACAGGCAAAAAAGGCAGGTGAGGCGAAGAAAAACCGGAACATGAAGCTTATGGGAACCGGGTAGTGTTAAATCCTTACTGCGCGTGCGCGCCAGTTTTGCAGAAGAAGCAATATTACATCTGCCCTAACATCTCTTGTCCCATTTCGTGCATCACAATGTATAAATTATTCTACTAAATTGCACACGGGAGTCGACAGAGGGCTCACACGTGATTGCCTCCATTTTTTTCCTCTTAATTCGAGGAAGAGGCGATACGAAGGCCTGGTGAAACTTAATTGCAGAACTTCGCAAGAACGAAGCACTATTGCATGTTCAACACACTACCTAAACACAGTGGGGACTCCACCTTTCCCGCAAAATGCATTAGTCAGGCCTAGCCCAGAAAGTAGATTTTTCTTTCTTATTTTCGACATACGGGTTTTCGTGAAGCATTCAAAGCGCCCAGACTAGGATGGATGAAGTCCCCTAAGGCCACAAATCCAGATACATTCATGCACACAGATCACCAGCCATTGAAGCAACCGCTCAACTTTAAAAGCAGCCCCCACTAAACCAACAGAAAAGACCAACAGAAAAGACCAAGAAAAGAATGTCCGAGTGAATGAATAATTAAATTTCTACAACTATCAACTAACAGTAAACCATTGGTATATTACACATTATGGCTCTATTTCATGCCCAGGCACACCACTCTGTTGATTACTTTCAGATCTCCAGACATTACAGTGGAACTGTCACGAGAAAAAAAACAGAACCTTACTTCTCACATTCCAGTATTAATTAGCTCTTAAGGTATGGATTGTAGCAAATCTTTCTATTAATATCGCATCTTTTGTAATTAACTGACTTCAAACGGCTATATGCTGCACGCTTTGTCCACTAAGTTAGTGCGAGGGCAAACATTAGTGTTAATTAAATCGAAGGGATACGCTCCAAGATAACACCGGGGGTCTCACCCCTATTGACCCTCGTGCAGGTTTTAAGAGACAGAAACACCGGAGATTCAATGACTTTCAAAATTCCAACAACGACGAAAAACCCATAAATGAACACCACCATACACTGGGCTAGAAAGTTGGTATCTACATTGGAGGTTATTTTCTGGTATTTCTGAAATCCTCTGGCTATACTGAAACAATGTTTTTTACACTTTTTATCTGCCCAATGTTGTGCTGTTATTAATTCTTTATAAACGAGAATTAGCAGCTGCTTCCATTTTGGATGACGTCGTTCACAAAACAATTACTGATGACCTTTGCCAAAGTTGGTAAATGGGACAAATATATACAGGTTTTAGACTGCAGTTAATAAAGACAAACGTAAATGTATTCTTTATTTAAGTTTCTCTTTCGACAACTGTATCTTTATACTTTAACTGGAAATTGACCGTACTTATTCAAACTGTTCCTGACTTGGACACCTGCTTGGAAAGCTGAGAATTGAACCATGGGTTTTTACCAGAGGTCCCTCCCCTGACTGGGTACACATTTGTCTAGTCCTTGTGTAAACTATCAACCAATAAAAATCCGAGTTGCAGCGAGTTCGGCCGCCCACTATCGAATGACAAGTGCGCGAGAAAAGATGGCTTCAACGAGATTCTTCATCATAGCAGCGATCTGCATCCCTTATGCTGTGGCGTTCGTTAAAAACCAAGCGGTAAGTCTGTTGGACATCCGAAACGCAATGCATTCCATTATTAAGGTACAAACATGTTGAGTGACTGCAGCTTGTCAACGAGTTCAAAGGTACGCTAAAGCCTACACAATCATAGAAATTGACATCATATATACGGTAGGCCATAATGTACTGCATTGCAAATTCGTCAGTCAGGAAGTTGTCAACTTGGTTTTAAAAAGAACAAAGTATAACAACGCATCCACTAACAAGAATAGCGTTGTGCAAACATCAAATTGTACATTAGAGAGATGGTATTGGTCGGTCATTATGTATAAATTAAGTACAGGTATAGGTGTTCACTTCATTGTTTGTGCTCATTGAATGATGTTATGAGTTCATACTATTCAAAAAATTGACAAATTACAATTCACCTAAGTGGTATTTAACACACATGCGCATGAACACATTGAATGTTCAGATTCAAGTCTTGCGATCTATGCTTTTTGCACAATAAAACTCGTGCGAATGGCAATGACAAATCGATGACAGGAGCGGGATGATTTCAACGGTAAAGCGGTGGAGTTCTTCAGCGGGCAAGACAAACTGGCTTCCCAGGTGGAAGTCACACCTTCCCCCGACTGCCTGGAGGGTGACATGCTGCTGACTCAGGAACAGAAGGAGGTGTACTTGGCCATGCGAGAAGTCACGGCAGCGAACAGGGAGCGTGTGCGGCGGAATGCGGCTGCCGCCTTCAGAGTCTGGCCCAACAGAACCTTGGTGTATCAGTACGAAGCTGGTCTCAGTAAGTAGCACACACCCTCCACATCATTTTCATGAAATATCCCAACTTCCCCTCTGTCGTCAGATACCCGTAACGTCTGCACCAATCCAGACGAAAGCTGGATTTATTTTTCATATTTCAAAACGATTCTTTTGCAAGAAGTGTGTCTATTCGGAACACAACCGCACGGGCAAATAAAATTCTGTCGTATGATTATATCAAAATTAATTTCAATCATTAAAAATAAAAAGCTGTTGCAAACTTCTTTGTGGTCACTTGAGTAGGGAAAACACGAAAGACTAAAATTTCCTTACAGCAGAATCTTTCTTAGAGTAAAAAAAGCCTTTTTTACACTACGGCCTGGACATTTCAACAGGTGAAATTACAAAACAGGTGTTTCAGGAGGCTGTTGAAGTATACAGGGAGAAAACTAACATTCGATTCCTGGAGGCTGTAGAGGGAATATACACAGGCGTCATTCAGCCATTGATTGTCAGACAAAGTGGACAGGGGTAAGACAGAAATTATAAGAAATCTTGGATTCTCTTTATAATGTATTATATCGTTCTTGTGAGCTGAATACAAGTATCTGACAAAGTACACGGTTACGCTTTTTCAGCCCGTTTCATCTTTCCGTAGGTGCTTCTCAACAGTTGGTTGTCCGAGCCAAACCTGCGGTGGTCGCCTCAATCTTCAAGAGGGAAGGTGTGCTTTGGTAGGCAGGGAAACAGTTTAATTCCCTCCTATTTTGATTTTCCAATGATAGTAGTACGGGTCTTGTGACAGTAAAACCAGCCACCATGCAGCCCAAGGGGTCCAAATGTTGATGGTTCTGTGGGTGTGAAATTCGTGTTACTAAGCAATGGATGGCGTAATTTTTTTGTTAGAGTGTGAAGAAAATTAGAAGAAGATATTACAGAGAACTTATACTTTTTACACTGGAAAATGACGAACTGCCAAAAAACTCCCTTTCTCTTTCTCCCTCTTTAGCTCGGGGTCGCCCTCCACGAACTCGGGCATGCCCTGGGCCGCTTCCATGAACAAAACAGACCTGACAGAGACAACCATATCTTGGTGATAGAGAGCAACATTCTCCCCGGATATGAACACAACTTCAGGGTAGTCAACATGCCAACGGTGGCGCCCTACGACCTCCAATCGGTCATGCATTACTCTACAGTGGTGGGTTATGCGATAAAGTATCATCCATTTTTATGAAGTAGATCGACCGTTATGTAAGCCCTTTCAATGGTCTGTCCGCTTCGAGCAAAAGCACCTCTCGTCGGTTAAAAAGAACCATATTAATCGGGACTGTTCATTTTGTTGGTAGTACTGCAACCCCTCATGCGTGCATTTCAAAGTTGTTCGTAAACTAGCTAAAGTTAGTTCTGACCAAAAGAGCCGCTGTTGCTAAGAAATTTGCGCCCTCTCTTGGTCCAGCTCGAAGCTCATAGTGACAGTCTATTTTACGTGCATTGTCCGTTCAAAGGGCATGGACGTCCGAACAAAAGATTGAAGTCCTTAACTTAAAGGAGAATCATCAAAATTCTCTTAAATGTTGGACATGAAAATCTATTACTGCAGTTTGGGTAAAAGAGCAGTCTTGGTAATTTTTCCTTACCGTTTTTTTTTCTTTTTATTAAGGCCTTCTCGCGCAACGGTTATTTGGAGACGATTATTCCATACAACCCTAGAGACAAAGCCAAGATGGGCAGGCAGCACATGTTGTCCCGTCTCGATACGTACACCTTTAATGTCGCCTACGACGCCTACGGTGCGTAACTCTTGGTGGTGCTGTAGCACGTATTGTGCCCTTTTAAAAAATGCTTTAGGTCGCACCCGAGTCTCTTGTGTAAAGCTTGGTCTAGGTCGTCAATCCTTTGGCAATACGTGGAGACGCGTAGACAATAGACCTAGCAGTAGCTCTGGAAGCCCGTTTCGGACACGGCCTTAGTTTACATTTTCTCAGTTTGAGTAGCCTATGATGACAGGTTTCTTTTCATGTTCAGGTATGGAGGGTTTGCATAGCTGCCATCTTGCAGGTCAGTGGTTTTGTTCCACAGGATACGAACAAATGAGGCTTCCCAATGGAACAAAAGAACTGCCCTGCAAGATGGATACCGTGCAAATCTTCTATACGACGAATTTCAACAAAAATTGTTGCCACTCATTATTACATAATGTGAAATAGGCACAACTTGCAAATCTTAAAATTGAGAGATTGCAAAATGAGGGCTTTCTTGATTTTTAAAAAAGTACATAACCCTAAATCTTTGGGAAAAATCGTGCGAGTTTGCCCAATTCGCAACGAAACAAAAACTGGTCTGACTATATTTTTCAAAACACAACCTTTAAATAGCAAAGGCGTTAATAACATAGGCCTAGATGCTCAAAGTAGTTGTTACATTTGACAGACATTTGCCCAGCTGACCTATGGGACCGGTGTAGTCGTGGAGGCGTACCGAACAAACATTGCACATGTGACTGTCTGCCAGCTTTTGAGGGCCCATTCTGTGAAATTGTCACACATCCAACAGGTATGTGTATATCGGCCGACAGCAAAAATAATGTTTATCCAACTTGAGGCATTTTTGTTTATATCGATAAGATATGAATACTATAGGAAAGTGCGCTCGTTTCCATCCGTGAAAGAATCCTCATTCCCATCCAGAAAGCGGTACATGTAGTACTGTTTCTCAAAAAAAAAGGATAAAAATGTACTTATTGCCAAACGTCGCTTTCCCCGCCCCCGATAGGTACGCCAATGGTGTGGCTTTCACGAGTTTTAATAGCTGCCCAGGTAGAGTTAATAAGTAGAGTAACTAAGTATGTGAAGCATGTGCGATCCAGCGGCGTATCTTATTCCGGGAAAAACATCTCCAAGACGTTGGTGGATCAATTTTTTTCCATAAAATATTTTGTTCGTTTTTGTCGGTCTTTCTACCCAGCTTGCAGCGACTACTCCACGGGACCGTCGGGTACCATCTACTCACCGGGATACCCTGAAGATTATCCCAGTAACACCGAGTGTACGTACGTTGTCGAGGTAATGACCGCTCCGTCTTCGGCGTGCTACCATTCATCTGAATCCCGGCGCCAAATCACCGAGGGCGCTCAGCATCTTCTCAGGAAATTTAACACCTATACACAAACATATCTGGCAATGAACTTTTATTCATAAAGACATTGATGTGACTGCCCTGTACATAGCTTACGTACCTTTATTTTAACCGTATATCCATTGCATTCAACCCCGCTTCATTCACTAATCGTGTTGATATGTCAAGGTATTACTAACACATACGGAAACACAAACCTTGGATCTTTCGAGGCAATTTTAGGCTGCATCTATGTTTATTTCTGCAATATTCATTTTCTCGATACTTTTTTCTTTCAGTGTGCCGATGAAGAGGTCATAGAACTGAATTTCCCGATGTTCTTGGTGGAAGGGAATAATTGTTGGTTTGACAAAATGTCCATGATGACGGGAGATCTGATATCGGAGGTCTACATGGACGAGTAAGATTTCTTTCTAAACTGTCAAAGTGTTTTTTTACGGGAAATTTGATTCCCTGCGCTGACCACGATATTTATAAAGCTTAGGGTTAACGTTTAACCTTTTTAGCCACATCAACTAGTTGTTACGACCGAGAAAAGGGTAATGCTAGGAAGGAAAGCTAGTATTTACAAAAAACCAAAAACATAATACAAATGTTAATGTATTAAAAGCGATCTAATGGTCTTTTTGGCATGTTTTGTTTTGAAGATACTGCGATGACATATTGCAAGGCAATCAAATAGTGACATCCAGTAAGACGTCTGTCATGGTCTTTGTGAGCGACGGGTGGCTCAACTTTCCCGGATTCGAAATCAACTATCGCTGCGTTTCGGCGCGAGGGTAAATCTGACGTTCCAACAGCCCCCGATATATCATGTCCGCTCGTGCACGATACAGGTCACATTTTCATCACTACAAAACAGCTTCGAACAATTTCACAGTTATTCAGCAACAACGTAAGCTACTTGCAAACTTTATTCAGTAATCGCAGATAGCCGGTGCATAACCAGAGTAAAGTAACGGGCTCTGCGCATATACACTAATTTCAGGATAGGAGACGGCATTACTGCGGCAGCATCATGCGCGCTCATTTGGCAGGGTCGAAGAAACATGTAAGGTGCACCCAGACCACCTGTCCACGAGTGTGGTGCCACAGCAATGGGTGGCCTCTAATGCCGCTCGCCAATTACAACATACATGTAGTGTGTTTTGGCTAGTGTTAATGACAGTTTTGTTGCAGCGGTCAGGTTATTTCCAGAACATTTCCTCCAGAAATTTATGAAGAAAAAGTCACTTTGTCCCGAAGGACCTCGGAATTGATTACATAATGATGCATGACCACGGACTATGGACCAGATTTCGAAGGACTTGAAAAACGTTTTCCTTCATGACCAGTGAAGACTATGAATAAGAATTAAACATATCTGTAGTAAGAGTAGATGGTAATTAGGTGAACAGGTGATTAATTTTCACTAACGTTTACAGGGGAAACGTGAAATTTCAATTGAAATTTTCAAATTTCAATAAGCATTTCAAATTGATTACTTATGAATAATACCAAGTTGCTCCCTTACTGGAGGAAAGAAATCCCTCTTCCTCATGTTGCTCACAAAATAAGATTTATCAGAAATCTTTTATTTGGAAACTGTAGAACTAATCCAAACACCTCGGGTGATCAGTAGCATAGCCACTGGGGGGCCTTGGGGGCACATGCCCCCCCCCACAAATTCCCAGTGTGCCCCCCTGCCCCCACAAAAAAAGGGTTGAATGGATACTGAACAGGGCTAACAAAAAGTTGCCCACAAAAAAACCACACCAATAAGAGCTGTCCCCCCCCCCATAAGATGCTGGTGCCCCCTTGTCCTCTCCCACTAGTAAATTCTAGCTACGCCATCTGCATAGATGAGTTAACAAAGAATGAAGTATGAACATGTTTCGTTAGACCTGATCAGTTAAACCAAAAAGCAACAGTTCAAAAAAGGAAAATCGAGTATAAAAAAAATCAGTGCCCAGACTTTTTACTTGTGATTAAATGACAAATCTCTTCCCAGTGAAGACTCCAAGACAGGTTATTTTGTGGATAACAGTTGATTAGTACTCAATGTGATTCCATGACAAAAGGGTAACACTTACATTGTTTCAAATTAAGATAAGGAAACTGAATAAAAGTAGTGAGCATTATTGGATGCTGACGTGGGTGCATATCTTTACTTTTTGTGTTGAACACTGAAAACACAAAAGCCTACTACAGGGCTGGATAAAGTCACAGGTTTCAATGCCGATGATTTTTTCACACAAGTTCCTCTTTCGGCCACATCATTTGAGTATTTTCATTGGACATGAAGCCTACTTGGGGCCTGAGCAAGCAGCTGGTTGTAGACACTGGAAAACATATTTTGAGAAAAAGTCATAAATCTCGAGATGTGCCTGCGACTAGATGTTCAAAAGTCAAAAAAAAAAAAAAGCGTGTTACTGTAGCTCACCATTTAACAATTACAGTCGAAGCTAACTGGTTTGTGGTGTCGTTTGCTGCTGGTGTGCCACTTTGTCCACTCGATTTCGATGAATCTGAAAGGCTGGGGTCACCCAAGCACCACATGAACACCGAAGACCTAAATAACAGGGCAGGAGACAAGACAAATCTTGAATGAAGTCCTCAGTACCTCCTACATTCATCTTCTCATCTCTATCTTATCACAAATGTGAGTTGTTTCCCTTCTGAGTTTTCCTTTGTTTTTAATTGGTACACCAATTATTATTTTTCTTTTTTCCCCACATTTTATCTCAAAAAATTAAAGGATCCAGGAAATGAATTTTTCTTAGACTCACTTTTTGTGTATCTCTGTACTCTTCTTCCATGTATGAAGACTGTTTGACATCTCTTTTGAGTTACGTGAACTGAACGGTGCACTTTTTCAAACATTAAAAATTGACCAAGCATTTCTGTACATGTGGGGCACTTTTGCTTTGATGTAAATCTAGGAAGACATGGTCCAGGTTGCATGTTTTCATGTTCAAATTGTGAACCCAAAATTTGCTATCTGGGAATGTTTCTGCCATATACTTACATAGCAATAAACTGCCAAAGAAAATGAAATCTGCCATAGCAGTGGTTAAAAGAATCTAGAAATTTCTGTGTACAAATCTGTGCAACATTGCAGTGCTTTGGATGACATCAAAGTTCTGCTCATGAATATGCAAATATGCATTAGCATAAAAACCAAAAAAGCGTCAAAATATGGGTTAAAAACAAAAACAAAACTTTAAGATCAAGTTAAGTGAAACCCAAAGATGCAATTTCAAGGGTGTTTAGTAACATTTTTAAAAATATTTCTATTTCCTGGTTCCTTTAAGTGAATGACAACATTTCTTTCTTTAATGAGGGGACAATTTCCATTTTCAGGAAAAAATTAAATCACTGAAAAGAAACTTCTGCAATTGTCATTGTCTAGTGAGCAAAACAAGATCACACAACCACAAGGTAAAACTACAAGTTTCAAAAATTGAAATTCATTCTGATTATAATCAAAACAAAAGCATCGGAAATGTACACACTTTGAAGTCAAGATGTGTGGCACTGATGGAAGAGTGCTATAGATAAACTAATTATCAAAACAGACATAGTATGCAAATAACATGGAAGAACCAACCTGACCAGTTGAAGGAACCCAGTCTGGCATTACACTTAGGGCATGACAGCTGCAGTGTGCAAAATGGAGAAGTTACAATTAGGATAAGGTCCAAATGGCTATGGCTAGAATGCTACGTTCACCTATGGAATCCGTTAGGTAGCGGCTGAAACTATTATCCATATACACATGTGTTCTTGCCAGCCATATCCACGTGATACAGGCCGGATTTAGACTTGAAAAATAACATCTGAGATTCCACTCACTGCTGCACACTGTAACAAGGTTTCCTTCCTGTAATTAGGCCTCCAAGTGCACACAGAAAACTGACAGTTGCAACTAACACGGTGTGCTTAAATATTTAAATTAAGTTAACCCCCATGTCAGAGGTCATTTGGGGTACAGTGACCTATCCAGTCTCTGACTCTAGATTTCAAAGCTGCACCAACCTTTTCCCCTAATTCATCTTGAGATCTGCATTTAGTTTTGAATATTTATTAATCCAAATAAAAATTGGTCAACATCTCAGCCAATTAGCAAGTAGGCGACCGGAGGGGAGTAAATTCCTAAAGCTCAGGCCTGAAGCCAACAGAAGACAAAACCAGGATTCGAAAAGGTGGATACAGCATCCAACCGACCACATCAACCAGCTCACTATCTCTCTGTCTAAGTAGCGTATTGGTCACACGGCCATTGACATAGTGCGGTGTGATGTCAATGCTCAATCATCACCCACAGTGCAACTAACATGACAGGGAGGGTTTCTTCCTGAGGTATGTAATTAACACCTGTATTCTGATTGCCATGTGCTAGAAGGGTTTCAGAAAGAATCCTTAATGAAGGGTAGGGAACGTTTTCTCCAACAAAAGGCTTGACATTTGCAAGAATTAAGTAGAAGTGTACCCAAAGTGGGCTTTGTAGTAAATTTAAAAGAAATCTGCAGTTCCACTGGTTTTCCACATTTTTTAGAAGAGGCATCTGGTAAGCTTTATCAAAAGCCTCCTAGATCCACTTTACTTTACAGCAAAGGTCACAACCAAGACATACCCATTTGTCACAAGAACTGCATGATTTTATTCACAACTGACCTTCCCATCTAACCTCCCGATCATGAGTGGTTCCATCCACTTCACTGGCTCAACAAACAGGGAGGTGCAGGATGCAGACGGGTCCATTGTGTCAGACGGGGGTGAGCTCACTCCCTGAGAGAGAGGGTGGGATTGTTTGTGCCACTGAAAGCTTCTTTGGCCCTCACCGGTGATGTGTGAAAGCACGCTCAAGTCAAGGAAAATGGCACGTCTGAGGAAAAACAACTCACGCTCCTGAACGCAAATATTTGTCACAACTAACACACAAGAAATTCTCAAGTTTTTCGTAAAATTGTAAACTTATTGTTGCTGCAATGCAGAAATTAACTAAATTTATTCGCCTTCCCTATTCCCTTTTCATTCAATGAAGGCACTTAAACTTTCATAAAGAGGAAATCATGAAATGTTTCTTTTAAGGAGCAAAATAGGTGTTCAAATGGACTCAAAAGGTTTCTGGATATTCCAATTAAGGACATGACACTGTAAACACGAACGTAAGAATGTTAACGGTTCTCAAATTCTTTTACATCTTTTCAGTCCTCCATCTAGAAAGTAATGGAAGGCAACAATAGAGAACATGGATATTGATATGTGTTAACCATGTGCCATCATTCCGCACAATTTTCAATGGACAGGTTGAGATGTGGATAATGAAGAGAGAGACGGCCATCACTTCCCGACCTGCACCTCCTGCATTTGTAGGTGATCTCCGTTTGATCACTGGCCCTCTCCAGAGGGTCAGCTGCGATGACTTCCTTCGGCACCTCCTGGCCAGCTAGAACAGACACGGAGAGATCGCTGAGGATAAACTCAGAAAGAAACCAAACACTGGCTGACTTTCATCCGTTTTCAATCCTCCTCCTTTGACATTTTACAAGAGCGAAAAGACCTTCTAAAATAACAACAGTAAAAAATCTCACAAATTTCTGGGAACAACATCATGGCCTACATGGATTTAAATGGAATATGAACCTGAACGAATGATCTTCCTTGCTGGCGTTAGACCAACCAAATACTCGTCTTGGGCACAGCCAAGTGAGCAATCAATTGCGTCATCACCTAATCTCTTTGCAATAAAGATTGCTTATTGAAATAGCCGATTAACCTTAAGCAACAACATTCAGACTGTACGGTGTCTTTGAATCAAACTCGAATAGATTACAAACAGGTGATAGCAGAAATGTTTGTGATTAATCTAATGTGAAAACAGTTGTGATGGCAGAATGCTTTTCTGATGACGTTCCTTCGACGAATAAGCAGTTGATGATTGATGGAGGCTCTTTGGAGGATTCAAGCTTGAATGAATTAAGGCCTGCATGTACCTTGAATGCTTTCAGCCATCTGTCCTAGTCTGTGCTGCCTGTACAGCCGATTAGTGGATGAAAACTGGCATCCCATGGCCTCAAACAGGTGCAGTAAGTCCATGAAGCCATAGTTGGGCCTGTGCGCAAGAATCAGTTTGGTGTTTGTTACCATTCCAAACTATAGCATCAACCCAAGCTTAATGTATAGCAGTCAGTCTAGATGACCCCAACTATGGTGACAGACTGGTGCTAATGTTGGAAAGGTCAACCATATGCGACTAGTCGATGAAGTTTATTATCGTCAATGGCCCCTTTCCTAGTAGTTAATCTACAGATTTATTTTTGCTGATTTGGAGTGCGCTCTCTGAAATGTGTAACAGGCATTCTAGTTTTACCACAGCTGCTTTGGCAATGCAGTAATGCGTTAGTACCCTTTACATAACTGTTACATTGCTAAAGTTCTTCTGCATAGGTTGGGGCATGTTGCTGCATGGTCCTGGCCTTTCTGCTGATTGTCTTACAAGGTGTACTGCAAAGCTGCTGGTCTTCGTGACAACATTTTTACCTGCTTGCTGCACGTTGGCTCAACCTGGTACCGATTGGGCCTGGTTCTCTCGGCATGGATTTGAGTGTGCCTTGCAAGTTCTGTTGGCTGTTTTATCATTATTTGTTGGGACCAATTCATGTGTTGCATTTAAGGCATGACCTAAACAACTGACACAAGGATAATGTAGAACAAAGAGGGATTTGCTTTGGGCACAGCCATTGGGGGCGCTCTTACGCAATGTTGGTAAGTTACTACTGAAGACCTCATGTCATTTGACCAACTTCTTTGTGTAAAACACTCTTCTATTTCTCCTCGTTTAGAAACAAATGGTCACCAGAGAGGAAAGTGATTCTAGTGCTGATAACTTTGAAAGATGAAGAACTACACTCTCATCAATTAATGTCAGATATATAAACAACTGCAAGAGATACACAGATTACGAATAGCAATGTGGAACCCAACTGCACTCACTCAGCCATTGGGTGCTGCTCCCTGACGATGTCATACGCCTCTCTGAATGTTATCTTGTCTCTGTGCATCAGGTAGGCGATCACTATGGTTGAACTCCTGGAGACACCCATCAGACTAGCTCGCGGAGAGAGCAAAGACGATTCTTTGTGGAGTTTGACTAGTCAAATAAGTCTACATCCATTTTGGCAAAGAGAGTGTTCACAGTGCATAAGGAAACAACGTATGTCCTGACGTGTATAATAATTAAATATTTTTCCTGGAGGGTCTCGTAAAAGACTGCAAAAAGCAAGTTGTTCTGTTTTTTATCAAACTTTTAAAAGAAGAGTACAAAAGAAGTCAGCGAAGCCAAGAATAACATTTAGCAACCTCCAATCATTGGAAAACATGTTGTGTTGAAACTCATCAGAATTTTCTGAGAGTGGTACATGTACATGTTTTGACATTTGGTTAGGATTATTATTAATCATTTCTGGTAATGACACCGGGGATTCCTCATAAGTGCCCTAGGCACTGAAGCTCGCAAGCCTGAAGAAACCTGTAGAGAGGAGACAATGAGAAGCAGTTACAGTTTTAGACGTGGGAGGAAAAGCCCAGAGGAATATTCAAAGGTAAATCCCACGGAATTGAGTAGGGACTGAAAACCCAATCCACATGTGGACTGGGCCGGGATTCGAACCTGGACCGCAGAGGTGGAAGGTGAGGAAGAACCACCATGCCAACCCGACTCCTAAAATTATTATTATTACTCATACTATTTTAATAACCAACTGTGAGTTGATGTCGGGTTAATGATTTCATTAACTTCTTTTAACAGGAAGAGAAATTAAAAGACAAAGCACTACCCACCAATGTACAATGACCTTCCCACTTGTAAGGGCCTCGTCAATGAAACTAAAACACTCCTCAAAATGCTTCATAATGTCCACGTCTGGCATGTCGTTGACACGAACAAACTTATGCTTCAAGTCCAGCGAACCTAACTTGGGCCTGTCCCCTTCCACAGAGAGGACGTGGGTGACAGCATGCTCAGCCAGCGCCTGTCTGCCCTCTTCAGATGTCACTGCCGCTCGGCATCCAAGGAAAAGCCCTGGGCAGATTTCGTCCATGTAGGGTGTGTGAACATTGCCAGAGGACATCTTGCCTAAGCCATGCAATTCAACAAAAAAGAAAATAGAAGGAAGAAATTTACATCTGTACATCCCCAACCCCCCAAAATGCTTGCTCTGATATTTGCTTTTCACTGGTCAAAACAATAAATAAAAGCCATTGCCACAGCAAATAAAAATGTAACATTTCAAAATTTATGCAAACTAAAAAGGAAAAAACCTGAATGGGGCAGCACAGATATCTGGCAATTCCACAACATTGTGGGTAGCAACCACACCGTGCTGATGAAAATAACTGCAATGAACACGGGCGTACAGATCAAAGAAAGGATTATGTAACTCAATTCTCGGACTGGCTGGTGCATGCCTACAATGCCATGGCTGCTGTTTTCACCGACATGGTACCTGCCATTTTGCGAGAATTCCGGATATCCATATTGCCCCATAGCGGAGAACAAGCCCTCAGTAAAAATGCAACACTGTACGCCTATATTTCAACCCATGAAAGTAAAGCAAAACCAACTTTATGAGGCATACAGCATTAACTGAAGTGCTGGCATGGCGGGTTGTGATGCCTAGCAGCCTGATAAGTTCAGTTGGGGTAATGTGGATGCTGGTACGGTATGTCCCAACCAACATGTCACAAACAGAAAATGCAGAAAAGGGGAAGTAAAATGCCTAGAAAGAGTTCCATATGACATACGGACACTACTTTACTTGACACCCCATGCACAAACCCAATGACTCATATGGGACTGGTCTGAAAAAGTGTTTCCTCAGTAAACCACTTGCCATTTTCCCTCCTATGGTCCTAAATTGGACTTTTCTGAACTTATTTTTGCGTTCTGATGAAAACTGCTGGGGCTAATGTCACTGCAGACTGTGCAGTAGGCCCACTGCCATGCCACTAAGCGTAGTGCCGCCCGTCATGTCCGTATATGGAACTCTTTCCAAACGCCTTAGTTACCAGGTCTAGAATGCTGCAGACAGATTTACGACAACCTACGATGAAGTACGGCACTTAAAATGAAAGATTCTTTAATTTGCAAGATAAATCATGTAAATCTACATGTTGGCCTACTCACGTCACATTCGCTCTCTGGAACCAACGCGCACGTTGCGGTGAGTGTGGTTTTATTATTGAAGGCAAGCGCCCTCTGTTTTCAAGAACTCTTTCCGGAATTAGAGTTGCTGCAAATCTTTCATGACGTTTTCGCATTATTTTAAAAAATCACATGGCGAAAGTCATTTTATACGAGGACAATGCTTTGAAAAACTATAACACATAAGGCTACCTGTGCGTTTTCAAGATGGTTTGTCATTGCATCTATTGACAAATAATGTCATTATATCACTTTTACAATGTCGTCATGCCGTGATTAGCTAAGGAGGTCGTCATCCTACTTTTATGATCTCAGTATGTTAACATCTTGCCTTTATGATGTCGTTATTTCGAGAAAAAAAATGTCAGGATCTCAACGAGTCGCATGGCATTTCCAGAGCTCCGTATTTCTTTCCTCGCAAAATTTTGTTTTGGGTTTTCATTGGGGGATCGATGAACGTATAGACGAATCATTGGACATTTCCGATGGCCCCCTTTAATGGAGGAACGCACTGTGTTGGGCTTTGTACAGAGCGCCTGGCAGGGAACAGTAGCGATAGCTATACCACATTCAGTCCATCCTGCCATCGGATCGGCTGCATTATATTGCAAATGGCCAGTAATAGCAGTCAAACATGGTATACCTACGCATGCGTCAAACAACTATATTATTGTGTCAGTCTGTGAGAACAAATCATTTAGTATAGTGCCTTGCAAAATGAGAAGTCTTCTCGAGCGAGTGGATGATGACATAAATACATGGGCCTAAACAGGGCTTTTACATATTCCTGGCATAGTTTTAAAATCAAATGGGTGCCTGCGTTCACGTTGAGCACAACCGAGCCGACGATTTCAAGTGAGGCGGTTTATTACAAGTCAACAAATTCACAAATATTGTATGTACAGGTTACTGCATAATGACTTACCAATATAGCATTTATAAACTGACTTGGAACAAATACTCTCTTTGAGTATTACCACTCTGCCAACTGTACACCACCAGAGATTGCCAGCGAGGATATTACAATAAAAAAGGAGAGAGGAATTTGGGGCTCAGAAATATTTTTTACAATAATGTCTGACAGAAAACCCGTTTTAGTGTAAGGGTTGCTTATCTATTTCTCTGTAACCCTAATTAACCTTTTTGAAAAACTAAGAAACTTAAAAATTTGGATGAGAAGAATTGAATTTACATCTTTCGTGAACGGTATGTTAACTTACTATACATACGTCTATTTCAAAGCTCGTGAATTGAACAAAGAAAGACTACAGAAAAAAATTATAATTATACACTTCAGCCGTGTATCATTAATTATACAAACGAGGGTGCATGATCATATTTCCCAAACTGATGAATACTAATTAAGAAGTTAAAACTTCCTCAAAGTAAAATTTTGCCCTGTGCATATCGCATCATTTGGAACACTGACAGTGACTTTTCATATACTGACTGCTCGCAGTGACTGACAATCTTGACTTGCGACAGGAGGTAAACAGCAGTCAGTATGAAATTGTTTTTACGGAGACTTGCCACGCACAGATCATCAAATGGGAATACATGAATAATACAACGCTGTGAGAGCTTCCTGTGCATTTATAAAACATTGATGAGTCCTGACTTCGACACCGAACTGCGGTATGCGCATATACATAGCTGTTAAATTTCCTCGAGCGCAGCAATTCATGCAGATAGGGTGCACGGGGGGCCTTGTGCGTGCGTAGCATAATTTACGGTGCATGTGGCTTTCTTCAGCAGCGATCTTTTCTAAAGTCTGTCTATTGCATAATCCTTTACGGTCTAAGAATATTAAATTTGGATATTCATGACTGTGGGGTACAGTGCAAATTTTATTAAGAAGACTTTCCCCAGTGAATTCATGGTCTAGAGGCCTTCTTTCACAGCTGCGGACTCATGTTGTCGATCGACAAGGCTGTCATTCTTCTGTTTATGTTGAAAGAGCTTAGAATTCGGTTCGTGTTTGTTTTAATTTCCTTGCAGCAACATGAGAAGTGTTTTATAATACATGTACTTTGGACTAAAAAAAATCGAAAATCCGATTTGAAACTGCAAAACAAGCATACCTTCGTTAAAATTTACTCAAACGCTGCTGAAATTATTATAATTAAAAGGCGAGCTTTCGACATCACCGGAAAATCGTGTCAGGTGAACTAACATTGATGGAACAAAACGTGGAAAGAACAGGGTTTGTCCAGGATTTCAACCGCTGGTTTGTTTTTTTATGACATCTTCAGGGTTATTCTCATCAGTCTTTAAAAATAAGGATCTTCTCTGTTGTCAGATTCGGGTAAAGGCTATATTACCTTTATTTTCACGTCCTGGTAAGATTCGAATTTTGCTGGCATTTTGATTAACTATGAGAGGGCGTGTTAGCTTGTCAAAATGATAACTGAGTGAAATATAAATTCGTAAAACTGATTACAGTATTTGATAGTAAAACTCATTCCTGTGAATTGAAATTTCTATTATTTTTAATTTCATAGTTATTTTTGTTAAAGACCCATTAAAGTGGCTTGCCTTTCCACACGTACCACAGTATTAAACGAGTAATTGTGCATAATACATGTTTAATACAATGTTATAATACAATGTTATGCTCTGAACCTTAATTCTTTTCTCGTTGAAGTTCGTTGAGACTTCATTTGTCATCATGCCATTTATTGAGTCTCGCGTTTGCCTCAGCTGCAGTGTCGGGTATATTTTCTTCATCGAAATAGAAAGGATTTCAGCCATCAGGCCATTGGATGTCAGGCTCCTGCCAAGTATTATCAACCCTCGTAGCCTGTATGTTATCCCTGTGTTCTAGCCAGGGGTAGAAAAATAAAGCTATTCGAGTCTGTAGCCACTCTGTCAGGGCGTACTTACTACAAACGATTGTGGCATCGCGGTAAAATTTACATTGATGGAACGGGAAGTATAAACTTGAATGTTGGTCTGCCCTCTGCTGCAGTCTGTGTATGCCAAGTGCTTTCCAATAGCATAATTGTGAGACAAATTTGGAAGCTTGCGTGCTTAGTTTAGTTTACTTGAACCTACGACGTCCTGCTTACTAGAGGATAGCACAAACATCTCAACGTGTAATTCAAAAATGAAATTTGTGTTTTTTCTTTGCTTTTGAAAAAAATAAGGAATTTTAGGTTGAAAACAATATTTTACTTGCAGGTGAAAGATTCATTGTACAAAATGGCCCCAGAAAATTAAATATACGCTATAACAAACCCCTACAATGTCGTATATAACAAATATCTCAAACCACACAAAATGAGCATCATTATTTCAATATAGACCCAAGACAATTTCTCTGTCTCGTATTGTTAAACTGTTTATTAGACAGTACTTATTTCTACTATTTCTCGCAGTTCTGTCGGTTTCGTCTGACCGGCTACAACCTCTTTTAGTCTCATAGCCGCCTGGTTCTTGGCCTCCATCAGTTTCTGGTCAAAGCCGACTCTCATCACGAAGGTATTGTAGTCATTGTCTAATTGCTGCTCTTCGTTCTGCTTTCTTATATACTTGACCATAAAGAGGGTGATGCTGCTGGCGTAGAATAGAAGGACCACCAGGATATAAAGCATGGGGTCACCGACGTACCCTGGGCCAGAGACGGTCACGGTGGAGTTCCCATCGAGGGTATCATTGAAGGACAAGCTATTATTCCCGGGGGTCGGGGTGTCATTTCCACCACCGCACACCCAGGTTACCATGTTTGGAGGCATGGCGTCCGACGATAGCAGCTCCTACGGTTTACTCAGGACGTCTGATGTTTGCCGTCAGATACTCGAGTTACAGCTTACAGGTATCTGAATGCCCGTCTTCTTGGAGAATTTTGTTATATCCCGCAATGTTTATCTTTGGTTTGCTATTGACTCCAAATTTTGTGGCCCAACATCGCTGTTGTTTTCTCTGAAGAAAAAAATTGGTGTTTTTTAACTATGACTTCATAAATTGTGCTAAAAATTGTTCCGAGCTACAAGGTAGCCTTCATGTGCGTCAGTTTCGCTCGTCTCGGCTCGTCTACTCGTTGGTTGCTGATTATGATGGATAGCTGGGAACAGATGGCAAACACAAACAGCTAACTTAACTCCGTGTAATTTAAATCTACTCCCGTAAGAGCACTTAGCGTGAAATGAAAAATATGAATGCGTCATTCATTCCCAGGCTGATCGGGCTCAGTTTCAACATACGCCTGGTGGCAGAATATTTCACATTATGGAACAATTCGCCAGTGGCGAATACAGGTAGTCTGACCTCAGACAGGATAAATATAGTAGTCACGAAAAATGCTGTCTTGCCGGCCGTGGATTGCCTGTGCTGCATCCAAGGCCATGCACGTCTACCTTGTGCATCTGGCTGTGTTATTTCTTCAGCTTACAGGCCGAATAATATTCCGAGATCAAATTGCCGATCTCTCAGCGCAACGAGGCATACATTACACTCGAGTAAATACTGTCATGACGATGTACATCACAAATCCGCGTGGCAAGCTTGTGTAGAAAACCCATCGCTTGAATTAAACCGTCTGTTCTGGTGGGAGTTGGGCATGGAGAAAATACAGAAATGTGACCTGATCGATGTTTACACTGCCATCACTTCCAACCGATGGTTTGATGGCGGGGACCTACGAGTGGAGTTAACCAACTTAAGCTGGTTTCGGAATTTTAATGATGTTTTTCTACACCGGTTTTATTGACGCAGATGGGAGTTCCAAGCAATACTGATTATTTGATTAGATCAGTGGGCTGCAAATAGTGACGAGACGCGCACAGCAACTTGTTCGCAATCCATCTAAAGCGGAGGCCATCCTTCCCAATGTCATCCTCGATTAAAGCATAGCGACGGACACTTGATAAGTGTTATCAATGTCAATTATTTCTACCCTGCGGTCATCATATTCCGCATCACCAACTCACCATCACAGTCCACTGTCCGGAGGAGCAACCTCTTTCCAATCAACACACCAGTCACATCCTGCTGTGATATCTCATGCACGAGGTGTGCCTGCCTCCACGTGCCGTGTGTTTGATTGCTCTGTTTTTCAGCAATTTCCTTCTATGGAGTCTGACACTAGATCATATCCTGAATATCCATACCTCAAGCAAACGCAACTCACAAACCTATTTTGGACGGGTGCAGCCTGCCACCATCAACGTTTCGTATCGGTTGTTAATCAAGGTTCCCGTGCCGCGGCAACGTATGGTTCAAGTTCCCGCTGTTTCAACGGCAATTTTTGTCCTCGGTAAAACACCGCTCTCTCGTTTGGGAGTCTCCCTTCACTGCTATATATGCCTGCGCCGCCCGCATATAGATCGGTCTAATATTGAACAGCGGGGTGGCATCGTTTCCAAAAGCCTGCGACGCAGACGCGCCTTTTCACTCGCGGACCTTGCGCTTGCATTATTCTTGTCGCATCGTCGGCGCATATGCAGTCAAAACGCCTCTCAGGCGTCGAAAGACTTATAGAGGGCTGTACACGCACAATTATTTACTGATTCAGTCAAGGGATATTTCACTTTGATACGTCCATTGACCTATGGGTTCATTATCTTAAGCTAATATTGATTGTGTGTCTCTATTGAGCGAAAGTTTGTTTGAATTAAAACAACTAGCCTTTTACGTACAAACTGAATACGCGTGAAATTTTGATAGAGATCGGAGCATCGTCTTGAATATTTTGGCACATCAAGCTGGATTTGACTTTGATCTTCCTTGACAACATGGCCCTTGTTTTACTGAGCCTGTCTGTTCCAACAGTCGGTTCAAGTGTTGAAAGGAAACGCGATATAACGACACCCCGAACTTCAATCAAGTTTTAAAAATCTCATGAAAAATTCAGTGTCCTTGATATAAAATTTAAACGTTTGTGGCTTTGTTATCTAGTCGCATCGTGAGCTTATCGGAAGACTGTTTTTGGTCATTTCAAAGGTCAATGCAATCTGACCTTTATACACTTCTTTTAAATGCTCTTTCGAATCCCTTCGCTGGTGCCCCTTTACTTTTATGCAAATGAAATTAGCATATTCACAAACAAAAGTGCTATGTTTTCCATTGAATAAACGTAACCTCAGCTTGCTACGTTTATTTCTTCACTAAAATTTGCCAGAATATCGGACATTTTGCTGTCATAACTTTTGTTTACGTCGGTAATTTATTATTTCAGTTCATGTCAGTGGTTCGGTGAGCAAGGTTTTCTCAATGGGATTCACAATTTGAACACCCACCTCCAATATGTGTAAATCGCCGCAACTTAACAGAGCGCCCTCATTTGTCAGGAAAAGCACTGGAAATTGTGTTTTAAAAAGTTGCACTTTTCAATGAAAAAATATGATCCTAGGCAAAATTCTAAAAAGATGAATGCACATCTCATGACTTTGATGTTTATCGTCCCGTTTTAGTAACAAATTTTAAAATTGTCAACCTCAGTTGACCAATTCCCAAGTTTGGTTTTTCATCATCAGACTCTTTAACCTTCTTTTCACTTTCTAACTTCCCCCATCCTGGCAACGCAAGCACCCCGAGCATTTTCCAGTACTGGGCCGATCTGCTGCTAGCGCTGTCTCTCAACTTTGGAAGAGCTTATCACGATAAACAGTATCTTGTGTAAGAATGGCCAATGCGGGCGATTCACAATAGCGCGCCTCCAAGAGTTTGAACGCATTGGCCAATCACAATGCCCGAAATCTGTCGACTCAGTGTGCGTTTGAAAAGGTCAACAGATTTTGAGCATTGTAATTGGCCAACGCGTTGCAAACTCTAGGATAGGAGTGAATCGCCCGTATTGTAATATAGCTGGTACCCAACACTTTATTCGAAGGCATTGTGCACTTCAGAGTACCAGCTAGATTGACCTATAAATTGCGCACGTGGATGCTGCCTCGACCTTTTCACGTATGGCCGCGCATGAGAGGTGAGTTGAAGGATGTCGACCGGTGAAAAAGTGGTCTTGAAATCCATTATCATCCGACACATTTAGGAAATAAGTAGACGAGTAGTGTGTCCCTTACTTTCTTTAAACCTTCAGCTCAGGTCTGAAGCTTACTTTGAGACTTTTTGCGATTATTTATTCAGCTGAAATTTAATGTTTCTGGGTTCTCACATACATGTACTTGTATGCATTAAATTCGAAGATTGAAACTTGGTTCTATGTAGTTACAAAGCTAACGCGTTAAATGATGCTAATGTTCTAGCCGTAAATGTTTGAGTATGGAATGTCCTGTCAATTTGTGCTTTTGATTGTTAATATTGTTGAGAATTGGGAAGAAATTGTATTCAGTCATGTCAGCATTGTAATCTTGACTCCGATCCTGCCCAAACGTTTGAAACAATGCATCGATAAATCGGTGCATCTCGATACATTTATTCACTAGACGATCGGACGATATATCGATATGATATTTTTACATCGGCATGTTAAAAAAAACCGCCTGTTGCATGAAAAGTGTAAAATTGAAAACGCGTCAAGTTTAACACATCATGTTTAACAATAATATGGTTCAAGTTTCACCATGGAGCGGTAACCTACCTTAGTTTAGGTGACGCATCACCAATCAATCATGTCCGATTGCCGTGTTCGTATCAAGTTACAGTGTGACCAGATCACAAACATGACAAACTTTTCTGCACACACGTCATGTAAAATATTTGCAGCGTTTTAGTACAACATGGCCAGTGCATAAGGGTGCTGGGGATGAGTGAAGCCACGGTACGGTCAAACTAATCACCGTCAACATGCGACGGACCGTCGACACACCATCTGCTAAGCATCAACACCTCCAAAACACGTTAAAACCAAAAGAGACGGTACTCAACTGTAAAGTGTTCGCCAATTGGATATTTTTGGCAGTTGGGACCATTATCGTAATCTTGAGGTCAGAGGTTGTTCAATTTCTTGCACTCGCGTCTGGGCAAAGGGACAACTCTCCCATTAATTATTCCCACAAAGCAAAATCACCCCCCAAAAAACTGATTTTTCTGAAGTCTAATTGCGGCCATTTTTCAAGTGACAACCCTCAACTTTCTTGGACATTCAGGACTATTTTTCAACCGTAGTTTTTAGCCATTCTGCTCTCATATGAAAGCTCAAAGACCCTGGGAGTTGATCCTGGCAAGGATTTACACAATCTCATCATTTTGGGGGCAAAACAATCTCCTCGTTCAAAAGATACTTTGGGGGCACTTTGAATGCTATTGAGCTGGCCAGAAATTTTCACTTGAACTATTGGTCTGCACCCCTAGAGATAATTTTTTTTTTCATGTGAAAAAACTCAATTTTGAAAATTGATTTGTGACTTCCAACTACGGGGAAAGTCTTTCAGCCCAAGTATTAGATTGCTATGCCTCGTTTGTCAATTGAACTTGTATTTTTGAGGAGTTGATATTGTGTTGACATTACTATTGTGTGTTGATGGTGTATTGACGGCATATAATGAGAATTGCCATGGTATGCACATGAACTTTCCGTCAAACGTCAATAAAAAAGGTCATTTTTTAAATTCGACATATAAAAATTCAAATCTAAATCGAAATTAAGTTAATTCCTAAAACAACTACGCCTATCAATTGTATGAATTTCATAAATTTGATAAAATAAAATTAAAATTCCCCGCCGTTGCTGGGAAATTTGCATGAGCTCTGGGCTCATGGTGTGGCTGAGGTTGATAATAACTTTTGTCTTAAACAATGTAAGGTGTATGACTGAACCAAGCAGGAGATGCAAGACGTATACGAGTCTTCAACCCGAAAGGCTGACTTTCCAAAGGTTTGTGCCCAATTTGATCTCGTGATCTTGTGATTCTGTGAGCAGTCTGCAGCACTATGATGACACTCAGATAGGGACACATGAAATCCCATGATTATATAAATCTTTTTACAGTGGATCGATAGGTCTGATGTGCTGCTGACCTGTCAAAAAGAAACTTTAGTTGAAACCATCAGCATGGAAACAAGTGTTGCAAAGCAGTCACTGAAACGTAGCAATTTTGCCTCTCTCCATCTTACAGGTCTCACAATTACACATTGTCACTAATGTTGGACGCCTCAAGGTCATCTTTTTGGACAGGTAAGAGTCCTGTTTTGAACATGACTTAACCCCACTCAGACTGGGCTTTTCAGGAGTATGCTTTCACTGGGGGAGGGGCTCCCACAGTGTGTACAGGTTTAGAAGCAAACCAGAAGCATAAAGTGGTAGTCACCATAGCTTTTAGTCGCGACGGTGAAGACAACTCTTCAGATACTTGGACAGTCCGATATTAATGTCAACAGTAATCAGGGTGTGAAGGACCAAGTCAGATTTCTTGACTGGTTAAGTGTCCATCTTGACTTTAAAGCCCATGAGGGAACTTCGCATGTTACAGGTGACACTAAGATTTCTGTTCTGCTTTATTTACAGAGTTAACTTGGTTGGATTTGAGTTGATGATGAAGTGCATATGATGAATCAATTTCTTTTCAGTCGTGGCCAATGTCATGACAATGAAGACATCATAAAATGTAGCGACGATGCGGTCTGATGCACCAAATAAACATCAATAGAATTTTATTGCAAGCATATCTGCAGACGACGAATTGAAGTAAGATTTTATCACTTTCTCTCTTTCAACAGTTTCCATCTTGACCTAGAATGGAGGTGATCACTGGAATGTTTTCACAGTCGTAGGTGAGATTAAACTTTCAGTTTCCCACGTAATGTTTCAAGGATGCTTGGTGCATTTCAAACTCTAGCAAGTCCAAGATAACCCAGTTTCCAGAACATATGCCCCAAGCGAGCGTTTCCACTACAGTTCATCATGTAACTTACTCGAGTGAAATCTTGAAGGCTGAAGAAAAACCATCCAAAAGCACATAGGTTCTTGGCTATTGAGGGGTGTTCGTGATGATTCAAGTCGCTCATAGTCGGGACATTGATGAAAATCAGCGACACTAGGGCGGTCTGATACACTCCCTTGAAATGTCTAATAGCTGTAAAGTGTTAATCATCTACATGGCTTTGAAATATATTTAATAGCACCTCTGAGAAGAGGCTTAAGTTTTTGAGATAGATTGATCTAGTAATGAAATGCCGGTCCATCCAACCTCATTCAAGTTTACTGAGTGTATCGTTTGCTCCAAGCCTTTTATAGTAATAAAATCCTGGTTTTTATGTCTGTCCTTTACAGTTGACTGTATGAAATGGATTCATCGTGCCTGTAAGTATCTTCTTTTTGTCGGTTTTCCCGACATTCACAACCCAGTCGTGAATCGTTTGGCAATATCAAATGAGGGTGTCTGTGTGTTGAGGATGACAGTTTATTTGCTACTCTTGACTGCTAGGTTGATGACGTGGCATTCCACCAAGATCGCTGAGGCACACAAACACAAGATTTCAACTGCTAAACGTTGGACTAAACAAAAATTCATTTCTTTTATCCACCTTTTGTTTTTCCCTACTATAACCACTGTTCTGCGAAAAGGCAGATTCTCTTAGCTTTTTTTTGGGGGGGGGGGAATTGAGCATGTGTGGCCAAATGCCAACCCCTTAACATAGATTTTGCATTTCTTTCAGGTTTAAGTTTGTGCCGAGCCGCGTGGTTCCATCCAAATGCTGCAGTTTGAAAAAGGTCTGTAGTTGTTGTGGCTCACATTCTTGACTTTTCATTTGAGGGGTGTAAGAATTATTTTCCAAGTGTGTGCCAGGTAATAACATTCACTCGTGGGGTAGTGATGATCTCTGGAGATCTTAGCTTTAAAACATTGATGATAAGTTTGCTACTAGACGGACTGAACCCTGTGAGAAATAAAGAACCTATTTCCTGTTTTCAATTGATACTAAAATTTGTGGTTTTCAAGTTGAAAGTATTGATAGTTCACAGGACAATCCGAAGTATGTAAGTGAAGTGTCACATACCCAATTTCAGTGCTCGTAGACGGTGATTTCCATCTGTATTTCTTGTTTCTTCAGAACTGTCTTTTCTTTTGATCTAGATGGCAGTTCCAGGAGGAAACCTCCTCGCTGGCAGTGAATTTCTCCCAAGGTACGTTCATTCAAGATCACCTCTACCCGACTTGCATGTGTTAGTGTGGTGTAGGGTGTTTTCTTTGTCAAACCAAGTTGACAGACCTCAATTTTGGTCATTCCTCCATGGAAGTGATGACTGCATAGTTCAGCTGATCACACTTGATGATCTCAGAGTTGTTTAGTCTTTCGCTCCTATCTGATCTGTGGTGGGAAATTCTCTGATCCAGTTCTGCCGTCTGAAAGAACGACAACTGCATGTCCTGTGCCCCTGTGCCATCTTGAGGGGATCTGTGTTCTGGTGAATCTAGTTTTGTAAAAACTGTACCTGTCTTTTTTTGTTGCAGAGGTGTTAACAAGTATGGAGGAAGGGATGTGTAAGTACCACACTTGCAATCAGCGTCATTTCCTGTGGTGACAAGTACATCTTTTTAAAATAACTTTGAAGTTTGTTAGCCTTGATGTTACTTTACATGCTTTGTGTAAAGGATTTTTAAGTTAATCATCGACTCGTTGAGGAATTCTATGTACAACTCCTGTGGCAAGTTGGAAGCCGAAAAAACCACGTCACTATTTCAGTTGATGAAATGAGTGATCCCACAATACGGCTAAGATAGGACGGATGGCCTAAGTGCTGGTAAAGTGCTGGTTATCACTTACTCCATGCCGAAAGCCACCAACACACTCATTCACTCTCCCCAGAAATCTCTTTTCTAGCCTGTATTGCTTCTGTAGGTGCCAACTTATCTCGGCAAGAAATTTCCTTGTTTCAGTGTTAAAAGAAACACTGCACAAGTCCGAAGTGATTAAGACTTCATTTGGATTTGTTTTGATTATCACAGGTTTTGCAATCAGGACCGGAACTTGGGAATCGAAGGTTGGTTGAGGATTAATTCTGTAACTTGACTCCTGACCGTCTCTCAGTCTCATTTGCAAGTATCTTCCTACTTGGCAAAAGCCGAAATGCCTCCAGTTTTAACCAGTTCCTTTGACAGGTTTACTGTCAAGTCTGTCACCCAGTTGTGTGAGAACATTATATTATGCAAAGTTGCCAAGCCGCATTGCCACAACCTAGTTTCTGTCCATGGAACGGAGTGTTGCCGAATGCAGGCTGAGATTGAAATAGATGGTCTAATGAAGCGGCAAGGTTGTAACTCATCAGCTATGCCGTGCCGAAAACCACCAACACTTACCGTCTGTACCAGATGAAACGGTGTGTCCAATCGTGTACATTGTACTTAAGATCTCTCAATCCTTTCTCGTACAGATTGCCTGGCTTTTTCTCGCCTTGTATTGGTAACACCGTTGGAAAAACTGTTCTGCTGGTAGTGCCCAAGTCACTTGGTAAGCATTTCTCCATTTTATATTGCAGAAAAGCTTTTCAGATAAATTTTGTAGTGTGCGTCTGTTGCCCATGTGATGAGACACACAATAAACCAGTCCTGCTACTGAAGACAGTGATGTGTTGTGTTTTCTGACGGGCTTCAGTTTTCTGCTGCATATAGGGCCTTCTCTTTGAAGAGGTGTTTCAGAAAGTTTGTGACACTTTCGTCTTGACTTTTACCCATTTTGACTTGACCTTCATTGAATACTTGCCCAGGTAACCAAGCGCCATGTTTGAGAGCCGTCAATGTACACGGCATAAGTAACAGTAGATGGGTAAGTTGGATTCCTTAACGTGATGGATCATTGTAGAGCTGAGCATGCATCTCCTGCTTGCTGTTTTTTTTATATAAGCTTGACCAAACAGTACCCTTCTGAAAGGGAGACAGTTGAAGACGTAATGGTACCCTGAACTGTGATATTGAGAGGATGCTATAAGGATGAATGCATGTATTATCAGATGTTTCAATGAAGAGATTGTGGTCTTGTTCCACTGAATGGCATCCGTTTCCTGGAGATTTTGATACTTCATTAAATTAAGTAAACAGTCCTCACAAATTTTTCTTTTGACATATACAGTCTTTCCTAGATGCGGTCACAGTAATCTTCTGACATCGGATACCTCACTCAGGTACGTTTCCTCACACTTCGTAATATTGAGATTTATTTCGAATGAACTTGTTCTTGTAAAGGTGGGTTGTTATTACCTGCATGTTGTACAAAGATGACAAGATTGAATGCCCCAGGCTGAAAGCCCATGACTGATTATTCAACAGTCAGTACATATGCTGAGTACTCGACATGTAGGACAGTGGTAGTACTATTGCATGGCTAAGTTCTATTGCACAACAACTTGATACGTGTATAGTCTGTCCAATCTTGCAGGCAGTTTGGAGCTCCTGCTGACTTTATGGACAGCCCACAACAATGCTGCAGCAAAAAGGCAAACGTGAGTACTGTAAAGAATTTCATCCATGTAGAGGGAAGAAGTTTTGAAACTTAAAGAATGGGTGTTCTGTTGTAAAGTAGATGCTTAAAGTCTTCTCGTCTTTCCTTGCCATGTGGTTCAGAAATGATATTGAGAGACCGTGAAATTCTGACAGTGATTTGGTGAAACAAAATTTCCTGTGGATATAGAGCTTGCATTGCATTCATGATCCAAGGAGTTTGCCACTCTAAGTGACTCATTGAGAGCAGCAACCAAAGCCAATTGATTTATCTGTTTATTGGGTACAAAAGTAATTAACCTAAAGGCCAAGAAAATCCTGATCTTCCCCAAATGTTCACAGTCCTTCATTTCGGTACTTTTATGATGTTTTTATGTGGAGATGTATTGCTTTGTAAGAATTTAATCGGGAGTATTTTTGAGTAGATGTGGTTTGGTGTGGCAGCTCCAGTACAGTTTTTGAGTGCAGACTTAGAATGTTTAATTTCGGAATTGAATTTAACGGAATGTTTATTCCGTTTTATTTGCGATTTGTTACTCAAACGCCAGGTTTTTGATCTTAAAGCTCATAATTCCTGTAATATCTGCAGGCAGGAAATTATGTTGAATTGTTTTAGATGCTGTACCAATGATGAACTATTGATTTTGCCAATCGGAGTGTCTCGATGAGAGCAACAACCAAAGCCCGTAAATTAATCCATTCAACCCTTTCTGAGGTACAAGCAAGAAGCAATTCAATGTCTGACATTGCTGGAAGTTTGGTTTTAAGAACTTGGCTCCGAGTTCAAAAGCTTTCAATTCGTCTTTTGCTTTAGGGTCTTTTTGAGGCAAACATCCCACATCTTGAGCGACGTAGTTTACCTCCACGTAAGTACTCTTCAATCTTGTTTTTATTTTTCAATATTTAAAAGTGGCTCTGGTCTGTGTTCTCAAACGAGAGCAATTTGTTTCTGATCTTCCATTGTTCACATCATTGTCCAACATCTAGCATGTTTCAAGTAGGAATCTTGCGTGAGATGCGCGGAAAGAAGGAAACGAGTGGTAGTCTGAAGATGATGAATTTTAAAACAAGTGGGAATCTTGCTGAATTACCGTGAGGAGCTTTTAAACTTGGCTTACTGATTCAGACTGCAATGATAATTGGGCGAAATGTATTGGGAATGAATAGATTTGGCCTTGACAAACCACTTTGACAAGGGATGACCGATTTCATTTTTGCTCTGCCCAGAATTGTTTTTGTGACGCCGTCCAATATCTGATTTTGTTTGAAGGTACAGCTGAATATTCATGTAGATGGATACTTGGTTTTAGAGAGCAGCCAGCTGAAGGTACTTTTTTTTCTTCCTATAAAATGTTCTTTTAAATTATTTTCAAAAAATTCTATCTTGGTTGCGGTGAAGATTTGGGGAAGTGATGTTAACCATTTTTCTTGAACTCTCTTTCTGAAGAGATCGCTGTTATGGTTGGTTTCTTTGTTGTGAAAATGTGATCTGATCCCCTGCCGAAGTCTTCTCAGACAGAGCAACAAGGCAAAAAAGTTCAAAATCAAGTGAATTTCAGGGACCATTCTTTACTTGGTATCTTCTTGGGGTACAGACCTAAGCAATATTGACGATAGTTATTTGCAGAAAAGTGTAAGTTGCCCCATAATGGCCAGAGGGGGCTCTGAGATTTGCTCATTTCCACCTGTCGTGCCTCTTGAAATTCTTTCTTTCTTTCTTCTGCAGTTTCTTCCAAGATCTGGACAGTTGTGCTTCCCCTGAACCGCTTGAAGCGATCGGATCTACATCTTAGCTGTCCGACGAGACAACTTTGTAGTCTGTGACCTTTCCAATACGTGTATAGAGTTTAATGGATTTTAATTGTCTTTCTGTCACTAAATATCTTACTGACATTCACCCCATAGGGACAATCACTTTGATAGCCAATTATTACAGGATTCCAGTACATTTATGTACATACTAGTAGCTAAAAATCCAAGGGATTTCGTTGTAATTGATGTAATAGTTATTTATATCTGTGTAACATTTGTTGAAGTCTTAAAATCTAACATGTGCTTCAGGAAACGTGTATTTCAGATTTATACTTGTATCATTTTTAATATGTGACCTGTTACCACAAAATGAGCTGAAAGTCGGAATTTTCAAAAAATGAGATATTGGTATCTTTGAATTCAGCAAGAGAGCTTTCCAACGGTATGTACTTCCCAACATTGTTTAAACATTTCTGAGAAGACACGAATAATGCTATCGTCAAAATTGCTGAGAGAATGACATTTTTAAATATATAATCCTACGAAATATTTGTAATTAAATAGACAGGTTACTCTTTCCAAATATTACAATACCCCAAAATTCACCTCCACTTCAATACGAGTCTTAAACCCTCAAAATAAGAAAGAGTGGAATGCGACTTAACGCTCATCACATTTGAACTGTTTTCGGAGCAGGCTTTCCTGTTTTTAGAGTCTTATTTGCTGAATAAATGTGTCGTGTGGTGAAGAAAGTGAATATTTTGGTGTTCCCAGCTGCTTTGGTGAGTCTTGTACATGTACCATGTGTTTTATCATGGGGCTGTGGAAGTGATAGCTTTTCATGTACATGTATTAAAACCAGGCTTAGTTATCGTTTTATCATTTCAAGTTCAGCTATGCAGCAGTTATGAACTCCACTATCTCAAAATTTCTGACTGGACGTTCATCTGACCCATTCAATAAATAGAATGCGGGTTACGAAGTCCTTGGTTAAAATACAATTTCGGTGCTCAGCTGATATGTTTGTTGGTCGTAACTTGAGGGCGCACTTTCAAAACAACTTGGTCTAGTCACTGACTCATCCAATGAAATGACGTGCGAAGTAATCAGCGGAAATCAGGGATCCTGTGAAGACAAGTACACGTGCTCACATGGGACATGTATACGTAAATGGGGTGGGGGTAAATAAAAAATCGTTCAAAGTTTTTGCGGAGGAAGGGACGGATCATTTGTATGAAAATGGCAGCTGATGTCGAGCAGGAAGAAAAGTCAGAGATCGTCGAGGTTTTTGCGACCAAGAACAGGGGCCGCGGTGTTCGCGTTACGAAAGACGTGAAAGCTGGTACATTATTGCTGACAGAGAAACCGTTCGAGTTTGTTCTTCAGAATACCGAGAGAGGATACTACTGCGATCAGTGTCTCACCAAAAGGTGCGAGAAACTGTTCTAGAATTATTGGTAAATGTTCACAATTATTTGAGTTGCTGGTAAATGTATCATTGTCCCAGAACAATTTATGATCCGGGATCAGATGATGGTAAATAATTGGTTACAATTTGTAAAATTTATGGGAATCTTATTTAAAATTCTCTTTATCAAAATTTTCCCATCATAACATAGCCTAGTTATTTTTAAATTGCTATGCAAACATCAGTTATATTTATTATTTGTTACAATTTGTGGAAAGAGTTTCATATACAGATAACACTAATTTTCCTGTTAAATCTTATAAGAGCCATCAGAAAGTGGTAACATGTCCTCAAAACTTAAATCCAGCTCAGAAAATTCCCAAGAATTACTTAGAAAACACAAGTTTTTTCAGACAAGTCTCATAGGTTTGTGCACATCGGGGCATCAAGTGTCGTCCATATTTTCTGTATGTGGAACTTCTTCCCAATTTGTAACCCAATATGTACACATGAAAGTTTATTGCATTAGTTCTACATTTCTGTGACTTTTCAGGGATGAAATTTTACACAAGTGTTCAGCCTGCAAGTTTGCATATTACTGCAACAAAGATTGTCAGGTGATTATGTTTTACATGAATTTTATCATCATTTCAGAGTCACATTCCTCACCTTCAGGGCTTCCTGGAATTCAGTGGCTTTGTAAACTTTATTTATAAACCCATAAGTTCATTTAAAATTTAATAGTTAAGACCTTTAAACTCAGAATTATCATTGTAATTTACTAATTATCTGCTAAGACAGCATAATTGAACAAATTAAATACATCAGAAAAAGGAAAATTCACTGTCCAGGAGCAAAAGCTTTGGAGAAACTTAACAAGAGCCAAAATTTATAATACAATGTAACTTAAAGTCGGAGCAGTACAACAGAAAGCATTGAAGGCAAAATAGATCATAAAGAAGTGGCTTCATGGCAAAGCCATGATTTATTGATCTGTCACATTGCAATGAGGAAAATAAACAAATCAACCCTTCATTGTCTCACTCTAGAGGGCAGCGTGGACATCTCATAAACTCGAATGTGAGGGGATTAGCCGTGTTACTCCCAATGTCCCTTCAGACCATATCAGACTGATGGGGAGGCTGTGGCGAAAGAGAAAGGTAATGAAACAAAAGAGCCTTATAAATTGCCCATTAACAAGAGACAGTTTAATCGGAGTCTCCATAAACCTCTACTGAATAGATGTAGTCGCTATCAAGTCAATATCTTTTAAAGGAAAATGTTACTTGGACAGAAATTCTCTTGCTGTGTTTCTGTTTAAGAAGCAACAAGCACCTGCACTGAACGGATCATCCACGTTTCCAACCCACATAGACCAGCTCCAGTCAGGTACGTTGGTGAAGGCTCTGTGTAAGTCCAATATTTCAGCATTCAAGATCCTCTTGCTTCATGCTGCTGTACTTGAGTAAAGTTGCTGAAAGTGTGTTGGGAGGGTAAGGTAGTGTTTTCACCCCTCGCCTACCACGGACAAGGCCAGTGGGAGAGTTTGAGACGCTGGTGGTAGCAGACATATCGGTCCCTTTCCACAGTACTGCGCACGCTCAGAACTATGTGGTTAAGCACAGAAATGTTACACAGAACCAGCATGTGCGCCGCCACCAAGGGTCTCAAAGTCTGCCGTTAAAATGTAACCACTCAAAGTTCCTACCATCTTGGAATTTTACCATCGACCATATTAAACTTCCTCTAGTTTTTGTTACAAACCTTCCTCAGTTCTCTTACCTGAAAACTAATGGTATGATTTTTTGTTCTCTGCTTTTGTAAAGAAGATAGTGACTAACCTGCAATTATCTTAAACTTCGTAGCTGATTCGAGGGATCTTGGAGAATGAGAGTAACTTAGCTCACATCAGACTGGTCTGAACTTTGAACCTGTCATAAACCTAGATAAG
>NW_019091381.1:1617768-1650515 GCF_001949145.1 Acanthaster planci | reverse complement strand
GCATTTGATCATGTGGATTCGATGTGATTTGCACTTGGTCATGTTCTAAGGAAGTGTATACGTCATCATCCCTGTTTGTCATTGCCTTAGATTCTCCATGTTCAACCACAGTTGCGATTTCAACTGTGTCGCAATCCACACGGGGACAGCTGTCAATGTCAGGACAACCAGGGACATTCCAGCCAACAAAGAGGTGATTGGCTCTGCATTAACATTCATAGTTTGGTCGTAAATGATTGTATGTAATCATCATAATGATTAGTCCAGCAAGTCTGCTGTTTGGCAACTTCCTCAGATATCTTTAGCTATATCATCGCACAAAACTCGACTCTGTCGACAATTTATTTATCTTCCACCCCCCCACAACAAATGGTATTGTATTCTCTTGTTTCATGCCTTTGCTTACCCAAATTTAATTGATGGTGATCATACATGTATTCTGTTTAGAATGATTTGTGACAGTGGTCCTATTGGAGTATTAGAAGTAAGTCAGCCTCATTTTATTAAGAATTTAAATTTATGCTAAAATAAACTCTGTGTGATATTGTTATCTTACAGTGTTTTGTGAGCTACGTTGACGTCTTGAAACCGACAGCAACAAGAAATAACATTCTTCGAAATGTCTTTCAGTTCATGTGCAAGTGCCCCCTCTGTAGAGATACCAGTCGGGTAGGCCAAAAATCTCTTGTGCGCCCAACAAATAACTTGTGCAAAAGATAAACCTGAAGAAAAATTCCTGCGCTAATTGTTTAAGAGTAATACTTTCATGAATTGCATAACACTTTTATGAAAATATATTGCATACCAAGCTTACGCTGGCAAAAAAAAGTTCAAGTTTTTATATCAATTTTCTTGTTATTTTATTGTAGAAACATCTTAAATCCATTCGTGCTGTCTTGTTTTATTTAGGACAATCTACGTCATAGTGTGCAGTGTGGAAACCTTGAATGCCAAGAAGCTGTCCTTGTTAATCCAGGTGAACGTCATTCCAAACCATTTATATTCGTAATTAAGAACAAAAAATGGCATTTTGTACTTTTGTAAGGATAACCAAAGTTGTTTGAGTTGAACTAGTCAACTAATACGGCTTGGTGGCGATGTTTTGTGGAGGTAATTTTGAAAAGTGCGGATTCATATCACTGGTGTAAAAAGTTTCAAGCAGAATCTGTGAAAATGGTAGACCAATAGTCCTCATCACCTTGCTTCATTCTGCCGTGTCGTCTGCAGATGGGACAGTCAAGAAATGCAGCCTGTGTAACTTTGAGGCATTCCCCCTAGGATTTCCAGACCAGTTAAAGACTGTCGAGCAGCAGTGCATAGCCAAACTGTCAGCAGCTGAGAAGATCATGAGCTTTGGCAATATCCTTAAAAACAAAATCAGTTTCTTTTTCGGGTTATTTTCATTTGTAACATTATTACTGCCAAGAATTTGTAGTTGTAGTTTTCTGTTCCCAGCACAGAAAGTTGGACGAGGCAAAAGTGGTTTTTAGATGGAGTACATCTCTTTAAAAACACTGGATGTTCGACTACGGGTAAGCTGGTTTTCAAGATAATTTTACATTCTTGTTGATTTGAACCAATAGCCCCGTCCCTGCTTAGAAGCGCAGACTCTGATCAGTAGATTGTAATGTAAACCAGGGATCTCAGACAAGATAACTTACTGACAAGTGCAACTGCCACTTTGTTATTTGCCTGCAAAAATGTGACCTTAACTGTAGCAATACCACATTGGCAAAAGGTCTTGGAGCTGAGCGAGCAGTGCTTGGCGCTACAAAAGGGCAACCTACACCCCTACCACCACCTGGTAGTGGAAACACTCCACTATGCCATGGATTCTTGCATTCACCTAGAAAAATGGGAACAGGCTTTGGAGTATGGTCGACGTTCCATTGCACATCTGGAGTATGTATAGAAATTCACCATCAAACATGGGAGACTGGCAGTTACTGCATTAACCACTTGCTGCCGGAGGTTTCCAGTACCAGACACGTATTCTTTATACGCGCGGCGGGGGTCTCCAAAATCGGACAAAGGGAACTGGGCCTTGTTACAAAAGACCAGGCTGCTGGGCATTACCAACATTTTTTCACTCTCAATAGGGGAGATAATCCAGCCTTGTTTTGAAACAGTATACCACGGTTTTGGGGATTTAGTGCGAGGGGATTACCACCAGGACAAAAGCGCCCCACCACCGTAGCAATGAACCACACAGTACCGCTGCACGCTAATCTGGCCCCTATTGAAAAGAAGTCGGCAGCTTACTGTGCCAGTTTCGTGAGCAAAAGAAAATTACGTAACACCGCAAAATCTGGGCTGAAATACTCCAGCGTCAGTAGATGTTGTCTGTCAGATTAGAGTAGAAACCAGACAGTCCTTCGTGTGGGTGTAACTGTCCAGTAAATGAAGATGGGAATTTGTAAAGAATTTTGAAAAGAGAAAAAAATGATAATTATCCTGTCCCAGCATCATCAACATTAATAACTGCCAGCGGCGCGAAGTGGTTAATACAAGTCATGACTTGAGTAATTGTACCAATGGGAACAAGTTTAACATGGCTGTGCGTAATTCCTTTTGCATATTCATGCTGTACATCCAACTACACATTAGAATTGGCCAAACTGAAAAATGGAGAAGTAGACTTGTCTTTCCTGTTCATGTCCTCTGGGTGTCCTGTTTTTCTCAAACTTTGCCCTTGGGAGTTGGTTGGTCAACCATCAAGACAACAAGGAAATAGGCCTTCCTGCCCACCCCTCGGACCTTATCATTTCTGACAACTTCTCTGCAAAGAACATTAATTGGAAAGTTGGGAGCAGGCTGTTGAGTGTGGTCAAAGTTCCATTGCACATCTGGTATTCCATTTGCATTCATCCTACATTTTGCAGGTTCCATTGCCCTGGTAACAATGCAACCGCAGCCATTCAACTGATGAGGGTGGGGAAGCTTCAGCAATATTTGAAGATGGTTGCAGAGGCAATGAAGAATCTTCACAAGGTATAGGCACTGCACATAAGGTGGCTTAGTAAAACTCATTCACAAACTTGAAGCTGCTAAGAAAAGATTATTTGAAGTGCATTTGGCTAATCTATTTCTGCTTAGCTGATTTTACTTAACAAATGTGAGCACTTTAGGTACACTTTAGGTATTTTTTTATTTAGCAGGAATGAGAAAATTTGGCATAAAAAGTTTAAGATGTCAGGGCAGTGCGTTCTTTTTCTAATCTGTTTTCCTCTTTCAGGCAGAGAAAATTCTGCTAATAACACATGGTGCAGATCACCCGCTGTGCGTCCAGCTCAAGGAAATGATCGCTGCGTGCACGTTAGAGCGGCGACAGGTGGCACGGCTTGAGTCCATCGAGGAGGCAGAACCAGACCAAGAAACGGAAGAGAAAGAAGAAGCCAGCAAATCAGCAATAGAGCAAAAGGAAGAGAAGGAGCCCAAGGAAGAGACCAAAGAGGACAAGAACAAAGCTACGATCAAAGAAGGAGAGCCAAGCAAGGCTAAAACAGGAGAGAAGGAAGGAAAAACCGAGCCCCCAAAAGAACCAAAAGTTAAATCTGCCACTGCAACTTTTGCAGACAAGACTGATTGAAAAATACATGTTACGTGTTTGCTGCCAATACAAATTCCTCATCTGATATCTTCACCTGGCATGAGACAACTGCCGCTTGAATGCAACAGGGGCCATACCACAAATTCTTGGAAGCATTTCGTTCAATGTGATGGTAAATAATATTGAAAATTAATCTTCGATTTTCACTTGCTTGGCCTGTGTACGGATTGGAAGAGTTTAACGTTGTGGACTTTTTTGACCAAATATACCTCTTAATTAGAATCTTGTTGGTATGAAGTGCTGATTATGTCGTGTCATTGATAAAAATGGTCTCGTGTTGGGGAAAATGTGGCATTTGTAACGTAATTTTGTTTCACAAGTGTCGTTGGTATTTAGTTCTGCGTGAGTGCAAAACATTTTTTGCCACGACTGAAAGATTGACGTATGTGCGACAGTTACTTTTGCCTTATCCTGCCTTTGCCTGTCCCTTTGCAGAACAAAACATTTAATTCAACAAAACCTGACAAAGCTGTTTCACTGTCAGAGAAATGCCCCGGTAATGTCACTTCTTCCAAAGTGTTTTGTAACAAATGTGACAATTTATTGAATTTTCAGTGCAATGTCTTTAAGCTTGAGCTGAAGATTGTATATAATGTCGAACCAGAAAGTCCAACTAACCGTTACTTGTATTCAAGATCTTGATAATATGACTCGGTGTATTTACCATGTTCATGCTGAAGGAAACCAATATCATAGCTAATAATTTGAAATGGAAAAAATTCAAGAGTCAAAAACTTACATTCTGTTGTCTGAAGCAGTAGGTTGGTGCATTAGGGTGATGTAATCGTCAACAGTTTATAGCAGTGCATGTAATTTAACAAAAAGGAACAACCGTAAAATGTATGCACAATCAAACCTCGTTAATAAGAGCACTGTTAATTCAAGATTCTGCTTATAACAAGGAAATTTTTAGTTCCCCATCTGATAATACAAGGTTCCTGTCATAACAAGGTAATTTTGAGTTCCCCATCTAATAATACAAGGTTCCTGTCATAACAAGGTAATTTTGAGTTCCCCATCTGATAATACAAGATTCCTGTCATAACAAGGTAATTTTGAGTTCCCCTTCTGATAATACAAGATTCCTGTCATAACAAGGTAATTTTGAGTTCCCCTTCTGATAATACAAGGTTCCTGTCATAACAAGGTAATTTTGAGTTCCCCATCTGATAATACAAGGTTCCTGTCATAACAAGGTAATTTTGAGTTCCCCATCTGATAATACAAGGTTCCTGTCATAAGGTAATTTTGAGTTCCCCATCTGATAATACAAGGTTCCTGCCATAACAAGGTAATTTTGAGTTCCCCATCTGATAATACAAGGTTCCTGTCATAACAAGGTAATTTTGAGTTCCCCATCTGATAATACAAGGTTCCTGTCATAACAAGGTAATTTTGAGTTCCCCATCTGATAATACAAGGTTCCTGTCATAACATGGTAATTTTGAGTTCCCCATCTGATAATACAAGGTACCTGTCATAACAAGGTAATTTGTCGAGTCCGAACAATCTCTTATTAACCAGGATCGACTGTAGATAATTTTATTTTTAGTTGAAGGTTGATTGTATTTTGAAGTGTGTGTTAATCAAGAATATCTCTTTTTTCTTGAAGGATTTTATCAGAAAATGTGTCATTGAGTCCTTTTGTCAGTGGTAATATGGAGATATTCAGGCAGAAATAAAGTGACACTAGCCCTTAATTCTATAAAGTGTACATAATGTTTGATTTGTCTTCACTTCATAAGTGGCAAAAGTTGCTTCTATGACAGTTTGGATACCGACGGGCTGCGATTTTGCAATTCAAAGGCCGCATTCTAACGCAAAACGCTATATGACCCGATTAAATCATTTTCTGGAGTCACTTGGCCAAGCGCCACAGAACGTTTATTACGCCATACGACTGTTCTATTTATACTCGCATTCAAGAGTCGACATACAACAGTCACCTGCTCACATGCACAGTGTGGGTCTCGGCACGGTTCCTCCATAGTACTAGTACGGATCTCTTAGATAATGTTATGGTCGATAGTTGTGGGGAAATGTTGCCAATGTTCTTCCTTTAATTGAGGTAAAAATCTTAAAATTGTATTACTTATAAACTGCGTTATTTATTGTTTAGCTGAGTGACTTTGTGTTCCGCAGTTTGTTGAATTATTCCATGGAGGAAGGAATATTCGAACATCGCGTGTACATGGTGTACTGCACCAATATCGTGGAAAAATTTCTTTGAGACCTTTTGCTTTTCTCTTTAGGCTAGCTTTTGGAAATGTTGCTTTCAAAAATCTTTGAAAAAAAGTTTTGAATCGTTTGTAATAAGCAGTCTGACGCGGATTCTGTTGATCATTAATGACTGCATGGTGAACATCGTGAAAACTTCACAAACTCCCCTCCTTCCTCCTTGGTCCAACAACAACATGAATAAGCAACATGATGACGAAAGAAATATTAACAACATTCCCAACCCAAGTCAGAGACTGTCTTGGGGCTTAGACGTGCCAGGTGCCTAAAGGCTAGATTGAAATTAAATGAAATTGAAAATTATGTAATATTTTGGAACCCTTCCCAATTTGAGAAAAAAAGTGTAATAACCTGAATATGGTTAAATTAACCACATTTGTGTTATCATTCTTTTCAAGTTCAGGACGGCCTACAGTTGCTGAAAAGGTTCATCATGAAATTTATTGAGAATCCAGACTTGAGGGAATGGGTTAAAGAGAACCTGCGTCGGGAAGTATTTCAGAAAGTAAGTTTATTGCAAAGTAATTTGCATTTTGAGTTACATGCTGTGAACCAGAGGTTCAAATGTTACCTTGATGTGGATAAACAGATTTTTTGTGATGAAGTATTTTTTGTTTCATTGCAGGCGCACGAGTTGGCTGTGCAGACAGGCTGTGAGATACTGGTCAAACTTCAGGACACAACTGATCACTGTGGCCAATACTACGCCACACGGACCCTTCATCTGCAGTATCAGGATGAGGGACTGTCCAAGCAACCCTGGGACGTCCAAGTTTCAGGGGTGACTGGTCTTCCTGAAGTGATGCTGGTGGAGAGAGGATGCCAGAGTGAGAGGCAGGACCTCCAAGAGAAGGTCAACTCTAAGATGGATGAGGAGTTGATGGATGGAAGTGGGATGGCAGCACCCAGGTTGCTAGAGGAGGATCCAAACCACAGTGGGTCCTTAGAAAGTAACAGAGGGAACAGTACTTGCTTCATAGACAGTCGCACTCAGAACAGTTTTGACGAGGGCACGGATGCTCCCCCGCACATTGTCAAAATGGAAAAGGATGATTCTTTTCAGACAGAGTTGCACTCGCTAATCCAGCCTGACAGTGACTCAAGAAGTGATGGAGTGTCACATGAAGGGGGTCATGTTGCTCTTGGAGAGAGTGAAACAGGAGAATGCCATGCATGTGGGTCCAACTTGTATCTTGATTGTGGAGGTAATGATGCTGCCGCCACAACCACACCCTCCTCCCAAATGGCTGCAACCTACCCAATTGGCTTCCCCATGAGGAAGCTGCAATCCTTGACAAACGCTGTGGATACTAGTATTCAGACCCCATTCCCAAGAAGACTGGTGCCTGGGTTTGAAGCTCAGAATCCACCCATGGCAGTGACTCGGAGTTCAAGCTCTGTCGATGTGGACAAACCGGCTTCAAAACCTTACCAGTGCGGGATTTGTAAGAAGACATTTGGAAGCATACAGATTCTCAGTCGACACGCCCAGTTGAACCATGGACTGGACAGACGGATGATCTTCCTCTGCGATGTGTGCGGGCAGGGTTACAAGCTGGCGCAGCATTTACAACGCCACATGCGAATGCACCGAACCGTCATGCCTTACGTCTGCCCGGTCTGCAACAAGGGATTCTTCAATGGCACCAGCCTCACGAAGCACAAGAAGATCCATAATGAGCAACTGAATGAGAGACACCAGTGTCAGTCAGGTGAGGGGAGTGGAATCAGGACCCAAGACTTCAGCCTGTCTGAGATAACAACCAGTGGAAGACATTCAGAGGCAACACCAGAGAATCAGCCAACAGAAGACGCTGTAGATGAATCCCCTGGAGCAGCTACCCAATGTGGTCACTTTCCAGCAGATGTGGCATCACTCCTTCATGTAGGCCCAAGTACAACGAAACCAATCTTTCCCCAGAACACGGATATTCCAAACAAGGACCAATGTAACCCAAAACAGCCAAGCTCTGCAGAGGAACCATATCAGAACAAAGATGGAGAGTTACAAATTATGTCTTGGGAAGGTGCATGTATCTCCCAAGAGCCTGAAGTCTTCCATAGTATTACCCCGGTATCGTCAAGTCAGATTACTCAAGGAGGAAGTCGGCAATCCTTGCACGGGAGAAATGCGAGGCCATCCTCAAGTCCCTGCAGGTTAAACAGACATGTCTGCCACCTCTGCGGCAAGAGCTACAAGTACAACTTCACTTTGAAAGAACACCTTCTCACCCATGCCAGTGTCCCTCAATTTACCTGTAGGATCTGCGGGACACCTTTTACCCGTCAGCGTCAGTTAAGAGATCACATGTTCCATCACAGTGGCAAGTACCCATATCATTGTGAGCTGTGTGGTAAGGGGTTTATACGGCCGTCAATATTGAAGAAACATCAAACGCGTCGTCATCGGATGCTGCACAATGAGGCACAGTAACCACCATTGTCGTTGCTGCCAAAATTTACTGAACAGTCATTGAAAGTTTAGGCTGTATAGTGCGTTTTAGTAACAGGACAAAACGGTTGACTTCTAAACTGTGCAGGCTGCAGGAAAAATCCCTTTTAAAGTGATTTCTTTTCAATGAAGACTCATGTTTTTTCACCCACTTGACAAAAACAATTTAAATGAGCCTCTTATAAATAGTCATGCTATCATCTGTTTCTCTTTTCTCTTTACATTCATTTCATATATTAGTGTACAACCTGCATTTTTGTACCTTCAAGTCTATATTTAGTGATATTGTTACATGTATGCTCATGCATTACAGAATTATTCATCATAAACATGGAGGAAAGGGGTTTTTGTACGGTTTTTTGATGTTCAGTAAAGGAACAACCAAATTGCATGTCTATAAGAATTTCAGAAAGCAACGTTGCTCATATCTGTAGGAAGGTTGCACTTGTTACTACAGGCTTCCGCTGTCCATTTGCCTTTAATGGTGGTCACATCTCGGCTTTGCCACCAGCTGATTTCATGTCCAGTCTGAAGAACCACATTTCTCAGCATAATGAGACAACTCCATTATGGTGTTCATAATTATATGCCCCATTTTCTTTGCTGAAATCTCAATTTCATTCATGATTATTTCTCAGATATCAAGTAGGCATTAGCACATTTGAATAATGGCTAGTCAAGACGAAATGCATTCACACTTGTAATACTTTATTACGGCAATTAAAACTTTAAAGGAAGATTCTGAAAGGATGAAATTTATCATGCATGTGAATCATGCTAGAACCACAACCTGCAGCCATTTTGTATCTAGCATTTCATTTCCGGTGTCACGTTCAGCAGCGCAATGCAGGTTTATGTTACCAACACCTACCTGGTTTGGACATCGACGTAGCTTAAAACCTCTGTGAAAATACTCAGTTTTTTGCAATGTGAATGCTGGAATATTTTTGGCTTCCTTGAATGTTCCTCTTCTGTATAACCTTAATTTAAGATTGCCCCCAGAAAGGGGGTTAACTGGACCTCAGGGTTAGTCTACATAAAGTTTGCACAACCTGCATGAGGGACGTCTTTAGTTCATGGGTCCACACTAGGTGTGTACATGTAAGTTTGATTTGCATTCTACAAACTTTCAGCACAATGCATGTATCTGCAGACATGTATGTACTTGTATTGCACTACTTAATGCTTACATGGGACAACAGCCATTCTTAATGACCACAATTTTATGTAGTATACAGTCAAAACTACAAGCACCATTTTACTGTGACCCTTTTCTCCACATGTTCTCATTTTCATCAAGTACTTGCAAGATTACAAAGCTGTGAAAGATTAAAGTACATGTATCAATGAGTAGTTACCCCTGGAGTGCTTACAAATTCTTTTAATTTCAGCAAAATGTAACTTGGAGTGCACTACACTATGACGTATTTATACACACATGGAAGACATGATGCACTTTTCTAAAGGGACGTGTGCCAACGACATACCTTTAAATAGAAATTGGTTGTGTGTGTTAAGCATGACCCCTATCAAATGCACATGATCCTGTGTGCAAGTTCCCACCATCGTGTGGGAATATGCCCCCTCTTGTTCCTGGTCAGAGCTGATATGCCCTTCTCCAGGGCAGCAGACAGATATTTGATATTGGGTTTTCAGAGACATTTGTGAATTACATGTACTTGAAGTAAATTATTAAATACATGTATATGCTTCAAAGCATGGGCACGACACAATGGTTCAGACTTCCCAACTGCTCTGAAGCTTTGATAAGTTGACTTTTTTTCTACAAAGAAAAAATGAATGTGACGTTGGTTTGGAATAAAATAAACTCTCATCTCACAGTTGGATGCATTTGTTAAAGACGTTTATCATAAAGTTTTGGGAAATAACTTGGGGGAGATTTGCTTTTTAATTTACTTTATTCACGATGTTGACTTGGGAAAAGTGTCTTTCCAGTGCTGCAGATTTTACACTGAGCAACCATCTTGGTAAAATCTCCAAACATCACTCTTAATTATTCATAGGAATCTGACATCGCAGGCAAGAGATTATTTGAGTAAAAGGCCATGGAAACCTTTGTCCATTCTGTGGGAAAATTTAAAATCGATTTTGAAGCTCATATCATCAGCAAACTACACAGATATTTCAGTTCAATCAAAGCAGTAGCCAATGGACTATCCTGGCAAAAAAAGCCAAATGAAAGGCACCTAGTCTTATATTAATGTCAACTGTTTATATATATTTCTTGGAAATGTGTAACACGTTTTCCCAAATCCAAATGTTCTGGACTGGTTCATCCTCGTCCTTCATGTATCCATGGTGACACTATCAACACCAGCACCATCCATGCCACCAGATGAAGAGCTTCTTACAGTGACGCCCTCTGCTGGTTGCGGATTTTTGCCCGCTGCTATAATCTCGTTCACACGGCTAAGGACGCAATCGATGAGTTCAATTGTGTACAAGGAATTTTCCAAAACCTGCAGAGAACCAATCATTTGTCTCTCATAACTTGTCACAAGTATAGCAAGTTCCTCATCACACTTTATAAATGGCAATGAGTACCAACGAGTATGCGTCACAAATTATTGCATGTTGATTTCACATTCCAAAAATAAATTCACAAGTTTCTGGTGACCTGTGAAACACAAAACTGTCAAATATTTGAAAAGCTCTACTACAGGGAAATGAATTTCTCTAAACCAACAGACTAATTGCTTTTTTATCCTTGAATATCTGATCTTACATCAGTTCTTCAAACTGGGGTGGTAGAATTATGCCCAACAGTTTGTGCAATAGTGCTGCATACTCAACGGATTTAGTGGCAAACACGAACAATGGCTTGGAAGGTTGCAAATCTGATATGAGTTGTACCTTAACTTGTTCGTCCAGAGGCATTGGTGGGTATTCTTTCCCAGCAACCGTCAGTTTTCCTGTCAGATGCTTATTTGAAAGCCTCGCTAGAATTCAAAGAAACACTCTGATGTAGTTGGCAGTTGGTGACATTGCATGTATCTAGTTTGTTTTTGTTTCGATTTTTGAAGAAGTGATACTTTAAAAAATTATACATGTAATAAAGTTTGAAACTACAAAAAAGAAGACAGCTAATAATTTGATACAGAGAGGAATTAGTTGAAATGTCTAATGTATCTGATATGCAGTTACGTGTACCAAGGGTGCCGCAAATATAAAAGGTTTAGCGACTGAAAAACAGATTTATCCAGTGAAATTTTTTTCATACCCTCCTGTATTTCTTTCTTAGTGGAATCCACTTTCAGTCGGTAATGAGATAAAGACATGGACAGGCAGGTCTGAAGAGGATTCAGGTAACCCTCTTGGATCATCTCGATCCACAGCCAGATACCGATCAAATGCTCAGCCCCAGAATCCCGTAGCAGCAGGTATCGCAGGAAATTCAGAGATGCAATTTCTCTGTGTGTGGGTGAGAGAACACAGTAACATAGCCAACTCAGTCTGTGGGTAACAATGCATTTTAGCTACCGACCAAGTGCCAATTTACCATCACATAGACATCGTAGTACTTTAATTTTAATGAGGGTTCAAATTTTGATACCTACTGTCTTCATCTCTACTTTCTAAGTGATGCAGGAGATATCTGGGTGCTATATCTTTATGATAAAAGGCTCATCTGGCAAATCTAACAAGAACATGGCACTCTAAAGGGCAGATTTTCGGACTGACTGATGGTATCTTGATGGTATTCTCTACTCACTTGTCAGCACTGTGCAATAAGTCGGTCCGAATGCCGTGGTCAAGCCTGAAGACCATGCTACAAAGGTCTGCAAAACGACGCCCAATGAACCAGCTATTTTTTTCATCACACTGAAAATGAATCATCCATTCCTTTATTATCTTGACACTCTTTACAGCTCTGGGCAGTAACTTAGTCCAGTATCCCTTTGAAATGTTAAAATAAGAACTAGATGTTCACCTCTTCTTTGTTCTTTCCGTAAATATTGTTAAGTTTTGAAAATGAGATACTTTAAAAATCAGTGATCCACCTCAATATAAATGCCTCCTATATTGCCAGTGTAGCGGTGCTTCCATATTGTGCATGCTTCCAAGTTCCAATACAAACTTTACAATGAGACACGTAAACGAGTCACTTTGCAGTAGAATAAGCTTGATCAAAGAGCAGCAATCTCGTTAATGTCCCCGCTTGCTGAAAGAGACACGTAGTCTTCAAAATTTTCGGACACAAACCTGCAATGTGATATGGATGTATTCCTTGATTTGGCCGATAAGAATGCCCCTGGCACCTGGATGTCTTGTTGTGCTCAGCAGGGAACGCAGCATGTGATGACGTCCCTTCCAGTCAAAACGATTCATGTAGGGTACCACAATAGCCACAGACATCCTTCGCTGTTCAGCAATACAAGAAAAATCTTTGATCCATTTTGCGGCCAAGGTACTTTCCCGGCTTCTCAAGAGCATCAAATCTCATGATCTAGTGTTAGTCAGTTGCCAATCAATCAAATCGCTCACGTACCAGTAACTTAGATGAGCAATACACCATAATTTGTACCAAGCACTCTGACACCTGCAGATAGTTTCCTTTGATATCAATCACGCTTGAATTCAGGGATAGGTCATCCAGTCTGTCGACAAGTGACCTCAGGAGTTCCTGCATCAGAAGTAAGAATATGCGTTGTTGTCTGCACATGGCCCCCTATCGGCGGCAGTCAACAGAGTCTATCTGCTGGGGTTGAGAGAATAAGCCTTTGGCAAATTAGATTTGAATAAAATCTGGTACACGGAGTTATCTGACCGTACATAAACATAACAATTGGAATTCCCCTGACTAAAGACACTGTTGCTATACCTCGTGATTTGGGGCAAGTTTTTTGCTTACCGACCACCATCTCTGAAATAGACTGGTTCCTTTGTGCTCTTTGAATCCATTTAAAACAGTGTATCGGTGCGAGGCATCTCTTGTGAAACTAAGCAAAACCTTGCCCCAAATCACAAGCTACAGCAACAATGTCTTTAGCGTGGAGGATTCAAATTGTTATGTTAACGTGAATCGAAAGAACTCAGTGTACCAGATGTTATTCAAATTTAACTCGCAAAAGGTTCATTGTCTAGGACCCTGTCAAACACCTATTAAGGCCTGAATGAACCAGTCAGATGAACCACAATGCATTTGGTTTCCAGGTGCCTAGCTCTCTCTTGCGGTTGTGCACAAACCTGATAGACCTGAATAAGAACATCCAATCTACAAAATGAATCACATCAGTAGATCAGTGTATAGGGTATCAATGGGGATAACCTAACATGAAGAGCTTGTGGGATCCTTCAAATGAAATATCTTTGCAAAAAAGCAGAAACAACAGAGGATAACAAAGGTTAAAAGTCTGTTACTTACCAAACCTTTACAGAGGATTGGCTCTTCGGTTCGTCTTAACATGGCCTCAATATAAGGCATCATTATCTGCATCATGTAGACAGCACTGGAGAATAAAAACAAATCAACAATTTATCGAGAGCAGAGATTGCTGTAGAGCTTTCACAGACGACTACACTTTCTTCAGCGCACCTGTATACGGATGGCATGCGGTTGGTTTGGTAACCCTCTACTAGGACCATGTAGGAGAAGCAACTCAGCCCCAGGACAGGGAGGGTCTCGTCTTTAACCTCCTCTCCTTGCTCCTTCAGGGCGTTCCTCTTGAGCTTTTCGCTAAGCGTGTCCAGATTGACTGGGTGTTGGCTGGCATACAGCAGCAAATAGCTGAAGCTGCAGCCCATCAAGTCAAGATACAGCTGCAGAAGATCACACAAAGTTACTAATGCTGCTCAGATCTTGCATTTCTTTAACAAGAATATTCACAGGCATTTGCAAAAGTGTCATTGCTAAAATTAATGTGCTTTATAATAAGAATAACAACAATACTAATAGGTTTTTAAATGGCACTTCCAACTTCAGAAACCTGACAACTCTTCAGCATCATTAATGATAATATGAACCGCCTGCTTAAAAGTGTAGATACGGTTAACAAGTCAATCAAATGTGTTTTGAGTTGGTCTGTTTGTTGATTTTTTTTTACTGTTTAATTGACAAGAATGAGCTATTCTGGGCCAAGCATACCAAGACCTCTCTGATACCCCAGGGAAAAATAATTCTTTGACGGGCTTCAAACACACAACCTCCAGTTTGCCAGCTCAGACATATTGACCAATCGGATTTCTAGAAAATCATTTTTGGGAATAGTTCATCAGACTTGAGGATTACCCTCCAGGGAACTCACCATACACTGCTCGGCAGCCTTCTTACTCAGTGAGAACTCCTCTTGTCTGGGAATGACTCGTTGTCTGGCCTCCTCACTGATGCCTAGCTCCTCCATTTCAGCCGCTTCTTCATCTGCATCATCCTGATATTTGAACTCGATCGCAATCAGGGGATGGTCGAGAATATTTAACACGCTGTAGGCAACAAAAAAGCACTCAACCTTGTAAACGTACGTCCATTCAAAAAAGTCACGTTATGCAGTTTTATTGTAACATTCATAACAGGCACAGGTCACAAGGATGATAAATCTTCACTTACAATTTCATTATCTCTGTTCTTGTAGCTTCAATTTCTTTAATTTCCTACAACAGAATGATTCAGCATTGTTGATTAGAGAGTCAAATCACAGAGGCAATTGAGAAATGAGCGGATAGTGTTATATACACCAGTCTTTTGAAGCTTCACCTACTTTGGGGGTGTGGCTCAGCTGCTTCGTCACCAGCGCAGCCTCAATGTCACGTACCATCGGCACCAAGAATTCCAGCAGAACCAGTGTGGTGGTCTCCATCTTGGAATAGTCAGCATCCTGGCCGATCAGCCGACGCTCCATAGCCCCCATACCATTGACGCTGGGTACACTCAGCCGTTCCATGTGTGAATACAGGCTGGTCAGGAGTTGATTGTAGTAGAGTGGTTTGGCAAGGCCTAGACGTCGGATGACTGAGAAATCATCAAGGAAATTCATCACTCTGAATATTCAATTTGGAAATGAATATTCAAATATTTGATAATTGACAGAATATCCAAATACTTGAATAATTGACACTGCCCCTACCTGTCCATTACCAACTACACCAGAACTGGTTATTTGCCGAATTTTCTTAGCAAACAAATATGCTGACCAGAATTTCCTGCTAAGCAGGAACTGGGTCCTGGTTTGAAGGCATGTATATGCATACCTGTTTGAAGTGGTTCAAGGAGGTCATTGTGAACCAGGCTGTCTAGAAATCGATCCAGCTGCTCGAGGATGCCAATAAACATCTCCTTAGGATTTCCAAGCTGAAAGCGAAAATCATACACCTAACAGTAAGATGTCTTTGGAGCTTGATCCAAAAAATCCCTACAATGAATTTCTGATATTCCTCATATGTGGAAAGAGTTGAATTCAAACCATTCATTGGGGCTTATCCAAGCGCTAGCCCAGTGCATCTGAAACATTCCAAGCACAAGTGTGTCAGTGTGATGTCACTGATGGGAGATAAACTTTCTGCTCACCTCAGCCAGTCGGAGAACAATCTGGACGCAGTCATTGTAGATCTCTTCATTCTTCTCCTTATGTGAGAGGTGAGGACCAAGGATGGGTAGTAAGTCCCAAGCTATGTACTCCACCAAACCCTACGGGATATCAAGATAGATTACTTTATTCACAGACACAATGACATATCACTTGTCTTTTGACAATTTGAGAGAGAACTGACTTCACTAACTTTCATGCGTATTTTTTTCTGTTAGTTTACAGCTGGTGGAAATGGTTAAAGAGATGAAAAGGATTCTACGTTTGAGTCTGATCTCCACAAGTTTGAGTGTAATAAACGCAAAGTTAAGGGGTGTATTATACGGGTATTTGGGGTAAATCAGCAAAATAAAATGGGTTCAGTAAGGGAGAACAGAGAAAGCACCATTTATAATACTTGAAAACTCTGAACGGGTGGAGACCAAACACGGAAGTCTTCCTTCATTAAATCCCTTGGTTAATAAGGATGGTTGGAAGTGAGAAATCAAGACCAGTTCCACCTTGTACTGCCCATCACTGACAACATCTCTGAGTTGCTTGGATCCAGCTTTCACGCTCCCTTTGATTGTTGAAAGAAGCCCATAGACCTCATCATGACTGCTCTTCAGGGACTGCGCACTCCGCCCACTCTGAAATGGTACACATGAAACAGTGTTTGTGTTACACAAAGACGGAAAATGCCACAGGCATTTTCTGACCTACATTTACATATGCTTTAACGTCATGATCGTGAAGCATAACAGAATTAGCTTTAACCCTAACACTCCTCAATCCTTCACCTGTTGGAGGACTGAGGAGTGTTAGGTTTAATACTGATTTCAGTTCGGCCTATATTGTGGGTGCGTATATCATGTGCCTCCATGCAGACAGAATGCATGGAGGAAAGAATTCGTCGGAAAGAGTTCCATTAATTACAACACTAATTTTCCCTTAAATCATTTTTAGCAGCAGCATTAGAAAGTAATATTAATAACATCTCCTAAAAGGCTAAACTTGAGCTGGGGAAATTGCCAATCATTTATTTAGAAAACGCTTGTTTTTTTTTCAGGCAAGTCTCTGTAGTCTAGTTTGCGCAAAGGGGTATCAAGTGTGTTGTCCGTAGGCCTACATGTACATGTATATCATGGAACTGTCGGTAAGTTGAGGCCTACTTAACACGCTTAGGGCCTAACGCGTCTGCAAACTGTTAACCAACAAAATATTTTCCGTAAATTTCTCTTGATCCTACCGTAGTCGATGCCCATTTTAGACACTGTTTCTGATCGTTTTAAAACTTACAAAAGGCTGGAAAGACTTCCTCAAATTGACGGCCATTGCACTGTTATTGTTAAGTGATTATTTGGTAACGGCGCGGCGGTAGGGGAAGACCCGTTTGCTGTGGTATACACGCGGTTGTGTTGCGGCTTGGTTTAGCACTCCATTGTAGGGGAAGTGGCTGCAGCCGCTAGCTGCACAAGTGTTACCTGCAGCGGCCACAGCCACAAATTTCGGACGCCGCGCAGCTAGCCACTTAAGATCAACAAAGCGAATAATGAGAGCGCCCTCTTAGGGAAAGATCAAGAGCTAGACTTGGTAATGTCACAAATATTTGTTGAAATAAATTCAAAATTTACATATAAAACGAACAATAACATTTTCTGATGTGGGCACAAAACTAATTTTGTCAGTTAATTTCTTGATAGCTACAAACGATGGACTGTACCTTTAATAACATGGGTAAAAAAATTATTTGAAAATAATTTATAATTATCATAATACAGTGGTTTCACAATAGTGCGTCACCAGGAGTTTGCAACGCGTTGGCCAGTTACAATGCGCGAAATCTGTCAACCCAGTGCGCTTTTGGAAAGGGTCGACAAATTTCGCACGTTGTGATTGGCCAACGCGTTGCAAACTCTTGGAGGTGCACCATTGCGAATCGCCCGTATTAATTTATAATTATTTATTAGAATGCATTTTTTTACATCATATGCAATGGCAGTACAGGTAATTCAATCAAAGTTCCACCACAGTCTCTTCAAAGTGACCGGCATTTCTACTGATATTACTCCTCGACTGTCTCGGAGAACAATATATGACCCTAGGACATTAGATAACCAGATCCTGCAACTTTGCACAGAGTGAATGGCAAAGCACGGAAAGTGGAGATTTAGTTTTTTTTCTGCCCACTAGCTCCCTTCAAGGATTAAGAATGTACCAGGGCGAACAGAACCAGAGGCAGGCTTGAAACTCCACTGATATTCAGCCCATATTTTGGCACAATGGAATGACTACCCCCCCCCCATTTACGAAAGCCTGTTAGTGCCATAACTATTTCATTTTCGTGACCAGTTATTTTTTATTTCGGAGAGCAGCTGTTTTCAGTTTCGATAGCGTCTAGTCTTATTTTCGAAGGCAGTAATTTTTTACTGGTCGTGGGCTTTGCCTTAGTTTAACGTACAAAAATCGGTCTGATGGCAGAAAAGTTGAGAAACAGAATTCTTTTTTCATAAATGCCTCAGATGAGCGCGTAGTCTACTTATAATAGAGTACCGAAGTGAATACGTCACCCGCACAATTAGTGTGTAAAAGGCATTAGCGCGAAAACCAGCGCGTGAACCAACACGCGCGCGTACTCCATTCGTTTGCACTGCACTTTCTTGTTCACAGAGACGTCACACTTCAGTACTCAATAACTGTCGGTGTTACCAGGTTACGCTATACGCTTGCATTGGATCGCTCGCGTTGGAGGCACAACCGGAACCTACGTCAGAGCCTGATTCAAGATGATGATAGGTTGCGCCTGGCATCGGAGGCACGACGGGCAAAACGCAAGAGAGCTCCCCCACCTGCAGACAGCGTCTTCCAGTGTAATCGCTCCGGTAGAGAGTGTCACTCCCACATCGGTTTTAACAGTCATAGCAGGCGCCGTTCCAACGCCAACTGGCGTCAAGGTGCATATTCATGGCCAGTTATGAATCAACGGATGTCTGTATATATATATATTTATATTTTCGGAGTGGTTCCCTGGAATATATAAGAAAGCCACTGTAGTTATGACTGCTCTTGAAAATAAAAAGAGATGGCACACATGGGCTTTCGTACCACTGGGGCTGCGTTGGACCAATGTTCAAATACGACTTACTGAATTAACTGGCAAATTACACGGGTTTATGATTGTTGTGCCGACTGAAGCGTGTCAGTCAGCTGCGTGCATTGTGCACACGCAAGTGGTAAGGCAAACTGATTTGCCTCTACCTGTCTGCAACCACCATGTCCCGAGTTCTCTCAAGAATGTATCTTTCCCTTCTTCTTGCCCTGATTTCTGCCAAAGCCGGTTCATCACTCCAGCAAGCGAGGGAGTCTGATCCTATCACGGACCAAAATGAGGCAAATGAATTTCTGAGACACTATACAGAGCAAGCGCAAATCATTATCTACGCCGGTGCACTGGCCAGCTGGGGATATTACACCAATGTCACTGCTTACAACCAGCAGAAAGACGTAAGTTAAACTTATTGTAAGATTCTTTACCGGAGAGCCGTAACGCTATTAAGATCAGAGGAAACGGTATTCACACAGAGCACTGAAGTTATTTGAGCTCGATGCATTGAACGGTGTACATGTACATGTATATCATTTGGTCGACCATGTACGTACGACTCGCCTTGCGTCAGATCCACGTCTATTTATAAAATTGAATGAATATTTCGATTTTTAATGCTGGTATCGGCGAAGCATGCAACAGACGCTGCCATGTAACTGACCTTTATGGGTAATAACTCCTGTACAAGTATACGAGGGAGTTCCGTGTTAAAATTCAAGCGAATAATAGCTAATTATTTGTTCGCGATGCCCGTATGGCGAGTCCATGTCTTGTGTTGGGGGAGGGCAAGGTGAGTTTTTCTTTCAAAATGACTGTCCCCATGGCCCTCAGAAAGATTGCGTCTCTACAATGCTTATCTTTCATTTATAAAATAGCCTCATGTCTCCTGGTGTTTTCACCTTGAATGTTAGCCTAAGGACATCATGCATTCTTTCAGATATTTTTTTCTCACGTGAATGCATCACGTAGGCTGCTGTAAAACCTTATAAACAGTTGCATAGTTGGACAAACTGAACAGCGCCCAGTTGTTCCCTGAAGCGCGTCCGTCATTGTCTGGGAAAAGTTGAGTTGAACGTTGCTAAACTCTGCATTTTGCGACTCGGTGTAAACATGGAGGAAGGAACCTCCTCCATGGTGTAAACGAACCGCTCGCAGGCTTTTTAAAACGTAATCTGTTATAGCCTGGCTTACTGCAAGCTTAAGTTTCTGTGTGGTTCGTCTGTAGACAGAATAATCCTAATGCAAACAAATATATGCTCATGTTGCAGAATTATGGGTAATTATATGGCGATGTTATCAATTGTGAAGTTTTCTTCTTAACAAGAGAAGCAAGGCGATAAACCGTATTTTATTTACACGTTATCTGTACACAGTGTTTGGTTGATGCATGATGAGAGTGTAAATAGGACCAATGATGGTGTAGGAACCAAGTCATAGTGGAATAGGGCAATCAGTGCCTTCAATCTTGAGTCCAGTTCTGCTGGAAGGCATACGAACAGTCAACACAGATAAGAAGAACACTATAATAAATGCTAAGTAATATTTACAGCGGGGGGATTAAGGTCTCAAATCTTTTTGTTTGTTTGTTTGTTTTCTATCAAGGCAGCTGTAACAACAAGGTTGTACTGAAGTCCAAATACACTGTACCTTGTTACAACAGTGTTCCACGGTACAGGGTATCAAGAGGGAGATTTAGGGTATCGAGCACGCCCCCCACTACCACGTACCTCCTTAGCACCGAACTTTCTGAGTTTCCCCAGTAAGGTCTTGTGATCATTTCGACACCAGTTTTGTGGAACATCAGACATGCCGTTCTCACGAAAATCCTATGATTTGTCCGATGCAGGTCATCCAAAAATAATGTCAACTTTTCTCGTTGCACGCGGGTCGACCCCCTAACAACAAAACCTTATGCTTGATTGAGTTGAAGGCCAGGCGCAGATTCAAGGGGGACCCCGCTCGGCAAACACCGCTCGGGCCACCAAAAAGAGAAGATAAATATAAAAAGCAATTATATCGGTAACGACAAAATACTATCCTCTCCTGTAAGGGTTATTATTTTGTACATAGTAACAATGTAATAAATTACCTATGTATCCACAACAATCGGACATTGAAAAAAAATCTGACGGGCCTGACCCCTCTGGGAAAAATAGAGACTTCAGAATTGTACTCATTTTGAATGTCTTTACATGCATACTCAGTTTCAAAAAAGACCAGGCAGGCGAATTCTTAAGGGAACCGCCCCCAGCTGTGATAATGGAAAAAGCCAGGTCCTTGATATTTTGATGTTTGAACACATGTAAAAGCAGACAGTTGGCTTCCAAAGCCACCGACAATGGGAAGGTTTGCAAAATTAACATTAACATTTTCCATAACACAAAAATCAATGTTCCTGTTTAAATAAAAAAGAATTCAGCCCATCCAAACATTAACTCTCGAATAACGTACATGGTCGCCGTCATGTTGCATGCAACTACCAGCAATAACCACTTGTTCGTTCCCAGAGCGGCAGACCCACGAACAACAAACCGAGCTGTTCGTGAAAATACGAGAACCAGCCACGCTAATTCTAAAACCGTGATTTTGAAAAGTATGGCAAAACAATGAGCGAAGCGACGGATGGCAGCGCGTCCATTGCGCATTACGTGCAACGTATTTACATTGCCTGTATTTGTTTAGGCCTACATGTGCTTCCGACTACGTTCACCTGTTTTTGCTCTTCGGTACTGCTATATTTTTTTCAAATGTTGTAACCGCATTGTTTCGAATCCCTATGGGCCAGATTAAGTAAATACAGGGGGTCTTTTACAATCGAAAAATGGCTTCATAGAATTTATGGCTGGGATTCTTCAACTGTGCGTAAATTCCATATACCGAGGGGTGAATTAATGAATTTACCCATAGTTTTGATTTTAGTCAGGCCCCGCGTAGATCACGACCCCCCCCCCGTAGTTTTGAATGGAACCTGGCGGTCCATGCGTTTATATGGCCGTTTTCCAATACTCAACTTCGGCTCCGTCTCAGGCTTCACCTGTTTTTTAATTAGCTGACTTTGAAGCCGTAAGCGCAGTAATTAGTCTAATAGTGCCACAAAACATCAAATAAGATGCAAGAGAGCCAGAAATTACAGTAATCCAATTTAATTTAAACGCTTCAGGCCCACAATCAGGGATTGGTTTTGGGAACGAAGCCTCAGACGGAGCCCAAATCGCGTGTTGGAAAAGGGCCGATGTCTGTGATCCGCCCTGAGCTGAAAGGCACCCTCATCGGCGATAGAGAGGTAGACTGGAACGAAGTTTTCCAAGGAAGTTCTTGCGCGCGTTCGGCATGCACGCGAAGACCTAGTCTTGGTTCCAAGACCTTCCAGTTGTTCCATAACACCGCGAACCATCACGCGTACTATACATGTACATGTATGTACATCTACATCTACATGTACAGGGTGCTATATCACCTCATGAATCGTTATCATAACGATTCGTGTGGTGATAGCGCCCTCTAACAGTGTAGGCCTACGTGTGTGGTTCTTGTCACGGAATAACTACTGGAAGTTCTTGGAACTAAGGCTGCATCCGAATCTATTGTCTAGAGTTAGGTCTAGGTCTTTGTTCCATTGGAAATGCGTGGAGACGCGCAGATAATAGACCTAGCCGTACCTCTGGAAGCCCGTTTCGGACACGGCCCAAGACTAGCGAAGACAAAACATTCCAGAAAAATTCTTTGCGCGTACTCAGTTTGCTCTGCGTCAAACGCACATCATAAACTCGAGCGCCTATACGCATTGAGTTCGTACCAAAGCACCAACAATTTCATTTAAAAACACGCCCTCTTTTGTTCCCGCTCTGAGCGGATGTGGTTCGGGGGAGAGAGATGAATCTTACTGCCTATAAAGTAAACCGCGTTTCTGTCCTTTCTTTGTTGTTTGCAATTGACATCTTTAGTAAGGAATTATAGCCTTCTTACTTTTACAAAATTGATGTTAGAATTCGTAAAACGAATCCCAAAGGTTAATTGTTGATTGGTTCCCGTTCAAATAGGTGGAGGCTAGTCTAGTTTCAGCCGCATTTCGACAAGAGGCATACCAGAACGCAAGTCGATTTGATGTAAGCGGCTTTGATGAAGATGTTAAGCGGCAATTTCAAAAGATCAAAGACATAGGAACGGCTGCACTGGAGCCTAGCAAGGTTGAAGAGGTATGGTTTGCGTTTAAAAAATATTTATCGACTTAACCAAGGCTAGTATCAATCACTCATCGGGATATAGTTGAATCTCTGTAAGTTAATATTGCAGTGAATTAAGGGACACCAAAAAATTAAATTAACATTTTTCGAGCCATTTTCATTTTTTAGTTTCTATTATCACAGTTGTCAGGTACTTGAACATTCGTGCAACAGAATGGAAAGTATGACCTGAATCTGCCCCGAGCTGAAGTGCGCCCCCAATCGGTGAAAAGAAGGACAGGTGGTTACAAGCGGGTTCTTGCACGCGTCGCGTACTGCGTGTACGCAAAGACTATAGGGTGCGTTCGATTAGCTTCCCTGATACACCAGTGTTACACGCAAGGGAAGCCTCGAAATGAGGCTAATCGAACGCTGCAGCGTATTCGCCAAAACATTCTGGGAAAAAGGTCAAGTCCCCGCCACGTTCCATGATATCCATGCTCGAACAGTCCATCCGTGACGTCATTACACTCGGGCAGCCCCTAGAGACCCGCTCGCCAGCTGGGCTAGTGGTGGCTGACACCAGGGCAGGCACAAAGATCACGTGATGGCTAAACGAAGTTTGACTTCCACGTGTAAGCTAATCGAACGCACCCACAATAATGGAGATCAATGGGAGTGAATTAGTTACGCGTACTCAGCGTGCTCTACGTTAAACGCGCATATACTTGCGCGCCTCATGGTGTAACTTTGCGGTGAGTACCAAGAAACACGTCCTCTTTTGTTCCAATCGGAGCGGATATGCACTTCTTTCTAATTACCTTGACAGTACAATAATGTGGTGAATAAGATGACTGACAACTACAGTGCTGGCACCGTCTGCAAGGAAGACCAACCAACAGAATGTTTGCAACTAGAGCCTGGTAAGGATGTAAACTGGATACATTATTCAAATATTGTACCATCCGATGTAAATGACGTATTTGTATTTGTACAAATTCATAATTCATCTTTTGAAAAAAAAATATTTGTAAATTTCTTTGTTTATCTGTGTATCTAAATTCCTGCATGCTGTTGTATTGTATTTGTCATTTTCTGCCTTGTCTGTTTGTCTGACCGACAATCTGTCTGTTTCGTCTGGTTCCTTAACAGGTTTGGCCCACATCATGGCCACCTCGACCAACTGGGATGAATTAGTCTGGGCCTGGAAAGGCTTCCGCGATGCAGTCGGGACACCAAACAAACCCCTTTACAAAAAGTTCGTCAAACTGGCAAATGAAGCAGCAGTGGCCAACGGTGAGATAGAGAGTCGCTCCTGATGCCATGGTTACTACTAACCAAAGAGCAGTTTCTCCTAAAACAAAAACATGGAACACATCATCGCAATCGAATTCTAATGCGCAATCGCTATTGTTTTCCTTTAGGTCATGCGGACATGGGTGCTTATTGGCGCTCTGATTATGAAAGCGCCACCATCGTCGATGAAGCTTACAAGATCTACGATCAAATACTGCCCCTCTACCAACAGCTACACGCCTATGTAAGACGCATCATGCACAAAACCCATGGCTCGAAAGTTGATGTCAAGGGAAAAATTCCATCCTGTTTACTAGGTAAATATATTTTTACAATGAACTCTATCCATTAGAATCTCTATTTATGTTACTTGAAAGCTTTCGCGTGATTGCTTGCTATTTCAACACAACAATTCAAATTGAAACTGAAATTAAACAAGAATGACAATTTCCTATCACAGGTGATATGTGGGGACGGTTCTGGGGCAATATATTTGGTCAGGTAGTGCCGTATCCAGATCGGCCAAACATTGATGTTACAGATACCATGGTTGCCAAGGTAAGATTGCCTGACAAGAATGGGTCGAACTTTTTTGGTCGGATGAATTAGGAATTACAAAAATCCGACTTTTACCAATATACAGTTAGTGAGAATTCAGACAGCACAGGAACATGTGAAAGCTGTCTCGTTTTAAAAGAAAACCAGGATACTGGAGTGGATGACATTTGACCAATCGGATTTCTAATTCGATAAATAGAGATTCTATATGAGGATTGTTTTTCATTTTGCTCTTCGCTCATGCTCTTTACGGCAGAATTTCACTCCGCGGATAATGTTTGAGCTTGCCGATGACTTCTTCGCTTCCCTTGGTCTGCTGCGAGTCAATCCGGCCTTCTGGAGCAACTCTATGATTGTGAAGCCCAAGGACGGCCGACAGGTCGTGTGTCACCCCTCAGCATGGGATCTGGGAAACGGGGAGGACTTCAGGTGGGTTAGAAGGGGCAACTAATTCAACTGGGGAAAAATGATAAGTTATGCAGGTAATATTTCCATAAATGTAGCTCGCGTGGTAATCTGAAAATTGTATTCAGGTTCGACGTCTTTTTTTTCGTCTTTCCGCATCCTAGGGTTAAGATGTGCACAGAGGTCACCATGGATTTCTTTCAAACCATTCATCATGAGTTGGGCCACACCCAGTACCAGATGCAATACAGTGACCTGCCCTTCCCGTTTAGGGACGGTGCCAATGGTGCCTTCCACGAGGCAGTTGGAGAGGTCATGACCTTGTCGATATCCACCCCTGCTCACTTGTCACACCCAGACATAGGTTTACTGGAACCGGGTAGCGGCACTGACGAAGGTGCATTTCTAAATGTTCTGCTATTTTTCTAACATCCTCAGGACTCCAGCCGAATAAAGATTCCACGTGATATACATGTAGCATTAATAATTGAGTTGATGCTCTGCTCTATCTTTAGAAACTGACATCAACTTCCTTTTGAAGACGGCATTGAACACCATTGGTACTCTACCATTCAGCTTAGCGTTGGATCAGTGGCGATGGGATGTTTTCGCTGGTGACATCAGTGAAGATAAATGGACCGAACGGTGGTGGCAACTTAAGTAAGTTTAATACACAAAAGAAGCCGACTTCTTGAAGAATCGATCGGTTCCTTGGATCAGGAGCTAGTCACGTTATGATTTCAGGAACTGTAGATGGTCAGTATGTTCAAGGCGTGTTGACCCGTTTGACCGTATTAACTCGACACAATTGGAGTCAAAGTATCCTAATATAGGTGAAACTCCGGCTGGAACTTTAACTTGAAACAGCTATTGACCAAGGAAAGCAAGAAAATGCTGTCATCTGCAGGTTAAAAAGGTTAAATTGGTACCGTTTTTGTTATGTTATTTTCTCTGGACGATTCAGGCATGACCTTGTGGGCACTGAGGCGCCCGTATCACGGACTGAAGATGATTTTGACCCTGGCGCTATGTATCACATCGTGGTGGCCTATCCGTTCCTTGGGTAAGCAAGAGGTTCAAAAACTTCAACGACAACGTCACACCATCCCTCCATTAGGCCTATTCACGCCTGTCAAATCTATCTAATCACAGCAATCAGTGAAATAGGTTAGGTAAGACAAATGGCGGATCCGGTTTCACGTGGTGGTGTATTTGACATACTGATTTTGGGCTTGTTTCTCATTGCAGATACTACATGCGTACCATTATCCAGTTTCAGTTCCAGAAAGCCCTTTGCGATGCCGCGGGGCACACAGGACCTCTCCACCGATGTGACTTCTATAAGTCCCAAGAGGCAGGAACCAAATTCGCGTACGAAAAGATTTCATGTTGTTGCAACAAAACCTTAGATTCTGCAACAGCTATTTTCATTCATCTCAATTAAGATAACAAAAAGATATTTCAATGCGACACAAGTGATGAACGGTGGAGCTTGATTGATCTAATTTAGTACGTTTAATAACCAATGATATAGCCTTTATGTATTTTGTCTTATGCATTTATCCCATAAGCTACGTTCACTACTGCCATTTTGGCGGGTAGTGGTCAAAGCCGGGGCATAGAAAAGCAAAGTGAAGTGACTACCGATTGACAGAAATCGATGCCACGCACCTGATATCAATCACCTAACTCTTGGGAACGGAAACTTGAACAACTTTCCGTTTAATTATATGTAAAAAAATAAAAGTTTAATTATATATATAAAAAAATACATCTTGAGAATTTTCCGTTTGTGTTTGTTCTCTTTTAGCAACATGTTGAAGCTGGGCTGTAGTAAGCCCTGGCCGGACGCCATGGAAGCCATCACGGGTCAAAGGGCAATATCTGCCGACGCTATCAATGCCTATTTTGAGCCACTGATGACGTGGCTCACAGAGACCAATCGAAAGAATGGAGAACAGATTGGCTGGAAAGGTAAGTTACTTATTTGAACTTAGTCTACCTACAATATGCGAGACATTGTTATGTTGTCTGCCACTCTCCAATGCCGGGCCTTACACAGAAGTTCAGCTATAGAACATTCGTTAACGTGAATCGAAATATATTGACAGGAAGCAGAAACGTTTGTCTATGAAAACACGGGACTGTCTACCGATATGAGCAGATTGGAAGATGTTTATCTAGTAGCTGAGTACCTCATTGTCAGTTTAAGTTAAGGTGAAACTCAGCAGTACAATTTTTCAACTAAAACGTTTTGGAAATGTACCGTTTGTTTATAGGCAATCGAGGATTTTCATAGCGACAAGGTAAAAAGGGTATTGTACATGTATTATCAATTAGCAATAGTAAATTCCTTTCGGTTGAGTGGTAGTTAACCTTGGTGAGGATTCTTTTGAATCATTGCTCACAGCATGTTATTATTTTGTCCCCATGTTTCTGTGATTATGCATGCACGTGACTTGTTTTGCAGTACCATGAAGTAAACAGGTTTTTTTTTACACACATCAAGCACAAAGTTGGTATGAAATTGAAAGGGGCGGATCCAGGAAGGCTTGGGGGTGCACGCCCCCTTCCCTTGATTCAAGAAGGAAAAATAAATAAATGAAAAGAGAAGAAAAAGAGGGAGGGAGAAGAAAAAAAGAGGGCTCAGCCCCATAAATGTGACAAAGGCATAAAAAGGGGTCATACTGCCTGACATTGCACCATGGAACTCCTAGTTGAATCCACCTCCGTGCCCTTAAGCGAACCATAGACCCCACGCGCTCGCGGGCGTTACACCATTGCTGCTTTAGTTCACACCCCCCCCCCTTTTTGGAAAATTCTGGATCGGCCCCTGATTGGGATCATGCATGCATCATACATTCGATAAAGAATTAATCAATTATTCACAGGAAACACAAAACAAAATTAATCTCCCAAAATGGACAAGAAGTGGTTTTATTAAGCAGCATTCAGACATTCTTGTATGATGAAACTACCGTATCCAAAAGCGTCAGTAGCGTTTACTTATATATTACTATATTGTTTGATTTGTTTGGTTGTGTCTTTGTTTTCAATCTTTCTTAAAACTTGTATCTCCTATTCCGCAGCTCCGGGAAACGGTGCCATTTTGCCTAATGTCTCGCTGGTGGTGTTGGTACTCTGCCTCTTGGTAACCTCACGGCTGCTGTAGCTCGGACAGACTTCAGGATTAATTGTTGGATTAAGGATATGACTCCTCAAAAAAACCACTGTCTTATTTTCTGGCACCTGACGGAGGTGGTTACACTGTGGCTTAAAGGAAAACAAGTAGAACAAACTTCTACCAGTTTCACTTCCAATGGTCAAGCATCTCGTGTTATTCCTGACAGAAAGAATAAAATTCTGTTGTCTTACTTCGTGTCTGTGCGACAAATAATTTTTCATTTATTTTACAGTTCCGTAAAGTTTGGGCTGCAGTTATTATTTGTCAGATTTAAGCCTCCGACAGACATCGATTGGATTCTGCTCGAAGCTTCGACTAAAATATGCACTTCTTCTTTTCATGTATTACCATTTTTTCCTAATTAAACCTTTAGGCTTGTGTTGTTCCAAATACATTTCATAACAGATCAAATATCAAACGAACGAACATATACTTCTCGTCATAAGGCCATACAACCAGCTGCTTGGGTACAAATTACTCATACCAACCTTTTAGCTACCAAAAAGTATACAGCAGTATAAACAACCTGCCGAGATTTGTCTCATGTTTTATATTGTAATATCAATATTTTTGTACAATGAGACATAAGATTACATTTTCTTTTTTGATATTCGCTAGTTTATAGCTCACTAATCACGTTGATTCCTTGCTGTAGTCGCTCATACATCTCGTGTTGGTAAAATGTACGGAAAGCCTGGTATCAAGATTATCAATAATGTGCTATTGTGATCAAGTTAAAATATCAAAATTGACAGATCAATTCATAGAATTGAATTAAGCTTTTTACAACCCAGAATTCAAACCCTATTTGTGAGATTTTATCGATCTTGTAGTTGAAATTATTGTTCTCTAATGTGACGCAAATAAGTGTCGCCTTAAACATGAGTAATCTACGTTATCCAAGTTCTTAAAGTGCATGTTTAAATTTCCTTTTTTTCTTATGTTGTTGGTGAACTACCAAGTTTCCTCTGGAATGGGTGGATTTTCTTGTGAGGGCATTTCCGTTTTTTCCTCGGCAAAGGGATCTTCACTGAAGGAGGAGGTTGATCCTTCCACTTGCCCTGATAAACAGATCAATCCAAATAAAACTAAATGATTTTATTAATGAGTCAATACGCATAGGACTTAGACCTATCTGTGTCGAAGATGTAACTTTTGTTGTTCAGCGAGAAACAATTTAGAATCGAATTCACATTATGATTTTTCTCAATTAAAATATTCCTCACAATACCGCTTAGGCCTAATTAACAGAAAAACCATAAACAAGATTTACTTTTAACTTGTCCTTTTCGATTTTGAAGAAGTCCAAGATTTTGTCAAAGATAAAAATCAGACCTGTAGATAAAGCTCCTCTGAACCGAAAATCAACATGCTATAAATGGCGCAAACGTGACTTACAGTGAATGGCTGGCCAGACGACTTGAGGCACTCTATGTCTAGTGGCGCCTCGTTGATGACGTACTGCCATAGCAACTTCACACTCGGTGTCCAGGTCATGTGAAGAAAACAGTTGGCTACTGCTGATGGCGATGTCAAATTGACGTCATGAGGTGAGTCCCCAGTCCTGAAGGAGGGTAAAAGGCGCAAAGCTCGAGTCCCGTATGACTGACCTCGATATTTAGACCTATCAGGGGTTTGATATCACGGTTTCATCGATTCCACCGGTCAGCACGGACAAACCCAACTCTGCTCCTCTGCCTGATTTTACCTCAATTTGCTTTGTACAGTTATCACAATAGTAAACTAACCGAACACCCAAGCACGCGTAGAAATGAATAAACTGAACAAGTATAAACCAAACGTTGCTCAACCGAAACTGATGCCAATGTTTAGGTGCGGCACTGAAAAACAGCCAGTCTTTCACCTCACCTGCTGTCGACAGTTTTGAAGAACGCCGCTAGAGCTGTGCTGGCAATGGTGCTCTTGCATACCTCTAGGTTGATGCTGGGATAGTAATGCATGTAGTTCACGCACATCTCATCTTGTATACCAAATCCACCCTACAAAGAAATGAGATTATTAAAGTGGGATGTTACAGTTGTGAGAATAGTTAGAGTGGAACGAGAGGAAGGCGGTTTTCGGGTTCATTTCATTTCCTTCTCATCCAAAAGTGTAGACAAAGCCTCCAAATGTAGCCTCATCCCGCAAAAGGGCCGTAAAAAGTTACATGAAAAAGTTTACGATTTTTGCCTCCCCCCCAAAAAAAGGATCGCCTTGGACGTGCCAATCTCTGGCTAGAATTGCAAATAATGTCTAGGCCCCAATGCATTATTCCGTATTTAAACTGGTCGGGTAGTATATTAATTGACGATAGTCGTTGGACCGATTGAACGATTCTCATTTTCTGGTTTTATTACAAAAATAAATTATGTTAATATGCAAGGTTTTCGTTGGCGATGCTGCTTTCAGGACCAGTGGCGTAGCTAGGATTTTACTGGTGGGAGAGCATCAAACGGGGCACCAGCTTTCAGTGGTGTATTTTTGGGGGCACGTTTTTGTTAGCCTTGTTCAATATCCATTTCTCCGGTTTTTTTCAGTGGGGGGGGACCAGGAATGGGGGGGCACGTGCCCTCCCAGCCCCCCTCCCCCGGCTACGCCACTGTTCAGGACCTACTCAGGTCGCTACTCACCAAGGTAACATTTTGTCTTGCTGATGTGTCGTATCTACAAGTAGTTATCAGGGCATCTCCCTACAGCAAGTAAGAGAATGTACACATTAAAGACTAGATCCAGAAAAGTGTTGTTCCATTTTGGTGAGAACGGAATCGATACGGGAAGTGCTGTGTCAGCTCCTGGCTTTGGGTCGAGAAGCGTCATTTGGCCGGCGGATGTTGACAAAGGCTGGTGTTCTGTACTACTCTACGCGCTCATGACATGGAGTCTCGATAGAAATTTGCATAACAGCTATCACTACCCTGAAGATCCACTCCGACTGACATGAGGATATGTTTGTGGGTGCCGAGCTTCATACATCAAGTCCGAACTAATGCTCAATACAGCCAGGCATTAATTATAGAGGTTTAACTCTTTATTTTCGCTGCAAGGGTATATTTCATTTCATTGTGTAAGTATGTATTATGTTGTTAAAATAATGGAACTTACCGGAAGTACAGTGACGTCTTTTTGAAGAAATCGAATTTCCTAGTTTTAAGAACAGAAAGCAAATAATTTGACAGCAGGTACAGGTTTATGGTTATTTTAATTTAAAGTTCTATTGTTCGGGATGAGACTGATAATTACCACGTTTGTGTTAATAAAAATCATTTGAATTTCAGAGTATTCATTTGAAAGGTGAAAATAGAGGTTCAAATGTTGTGCCTGGAACATTGCGTTGTAGTGATCGTCCCTGTTGAGTTCTTTCATCTCTACGCCATTGCGGATGTGTTTGGTCCAAATAGCTGTGCCGCTGAGGTGAGTATGAAGCTGGGAGGCGAACACACGGATGCCTCGGTCTGGAATCCCCTGAAGAATACAGAGGGAATCAAGGTCTGTCTTTAATTATTTTCATTTTGTCGGGACATTATGTCGTGCAAATTATCATCCAAAAATAACAGCATCAAGATTAAAAAATGAGCACCAGTGCTGTGAATATAACCGTTTTAAAGTAGTGAATCACGTTCGATGCACATTTTTGCTTTTGCATTTTAGCTGACGTCAAACAGGATAACGATAGTTGTAAATATGGCCCACAACCAAGTATAAACATTCTAATTACAAGCATAGCCTCATATTGTAGTCTTTGGTTCAGCCCATCTTGTCGTTGGAGTTTGGCTATCTTGTTTAAACACTTTTAACGATTGGAGGTCGATCAGTTAAAGAAAAAGAGAGATTGCTACTGCAAAGAGCAGTACCTCGTTATGAGGTTGTGGAAGGTCACGTGGTTCTAGGTCTGAAACCCACCTTGTCTGTACAGTCTGGGGAGCAATATCCTGTAAAGTAGAATCCATTCGACTCTGGAGGTATAGAAAGATTCGGCGAGTAGGTAGCTCCGATCTCCAAGATACCTGCGTCATAAGGTCTTAGTGAGGACGTGTAGTGAAAGCGAATCCCAGAACTGTCCAGAACCCCTTAAGGGGAAAAATAGCCAACATGCGATTTAAGTCAAAAGGAAATTACCATTTGAGTCTTACGTTTTCTTCCACGAATTAAAGTTTCTTGACCAGTCGTTTTCTATGGAAGGCAACCAAGATATGGAATTCCACATCTGCCGTCGTG
>NW_019091381.1:1600523-1617743 GCF_001949145.1 Acanthaster planci | reverse complement strand
GTCCTGTCTTTAATTATTTTCCTTTTGTCGGGACATTTATGTAGTGCAAATTATCATCCAAAAATAACAGCATCAAGATTAAAAAATGAGCACCAGTGCAGTGAATATAACCGCTTTAAAGTAGTGAATCACGTTCGATGCACATTTTTGCTTTTGCATTTTAGCTGACGTCAAACAGGATAACGATAGTTGTAAATATGGCCCACAACCAAGTATAAACATTCTAATTACAAGCATAGCCTCATATTGTAGTCTTTGGTTTAGCCCATCTTGTCGTTGGAGTTTGGCTATCTTGTTTAAACACTTTTAACGATTGGAGGTCGATCAGTTAAAGAAAAAGAGAGATTGCTACTGCAAAGAGCAGTACCTCGTTATGAGGTTGTGGAAGGTCACGTGGTTCTAGGTCTGAAACCCACCTTGTCTGTACAGTCTGGGGAGCAATATCCTGTAACGTAGAATGCATTCGACTCTGGAGGTATAGAAAGATTCGGCGAGTAGGTAGCTCCAATCTCCAAGATACCTGCGTCGTAAGGTCTTAGTGAGGACGTGTAGTGAAAGCGAATCCCAGAACTGTCCAGAACTCCTTGAGGGGAAAAATAGCCAACATGCGATTTAAGTCAAAAGGAAATTACCATTTGAGTCTTACGTTTTCTTCCACGAATTAAAGTTTCTTGACCAGTCGTTTTCTTCGGAAGGCAACCAAGATCATGGGGACTAAATGTTGCGGAAGATGTTTTTTTCCTTTCCTGTTAGTACACGGAGCTTATCCGGGCCTCGCCTCACCTTCTCTTAGTCTGGGGTTGTTGTAGTGGACTTGGAGCACGACGTACGATGAGACGCTAGATCCACCAATCGGTACACCAACCTCCTCGGGGTAAAAGAAGGCCTGAGGGCAGTTGTCAAAATACACAATCAACTCTTAAGCACGCTAATTTGGATAAATGACGAGAATGAAGTTGATACAAAGTTATTAGTTTCATAAGGTTGCAGCTTATGCATAAAACAGAAATGCGTCCTACCTTGGCCCCCATGGCCCAGGCGCCAATCACCCGTCTGCACGATGCCAGCTCGGCAGGTAGGTCCTCGCCTTCACATTCACCATTGTAGTCTGGTACTTTGACTCCGGCCGGGAGAATACAGTGGAATACCTCCATGTGGTGCACGATGCCCTCGTTGCCAGGGGTAACCACTGCTTCGTACTACAGATAAAAGCAACGTTGGACAAATTTTGCGCGAGAGGCTTAAGATTTTTGACACTGTACGAACAATGATTTCTGAATTTTGTAACTGTCAGCGACTACATTTTTCAAGAAGTAACAGCGACAGAGATGAGAGCGTACTTGTTCAAAGGGGGTGGTGTACACTAGCATGATGAGTGACCAAACGAATTATAATAAACCTCTCCGATTAAAATGCCAACCTGAATTATGTGATGATCTTCCTCAATATCGGGGAATTTCTGCACCCTGCACCAATACGTCGTAGCTTGATTTGGTATTGCTGTCTGTACAAAAGTAATAAGTAATAAATAACCATCGCCATTATGAAAACAATTATGTTTTTACAATGCAAATGTAATCATTATCATTCGACAAATAAATGTAACTCTCAAGCCATTGTACCTTTATCTTAAATTTTTATAAATAATGCAACTTAAATCGATCATTTTGTCTCCAAAATGCTTCACCTTCTTTAGGCCCTACATCTAACGCATGCAAAGTTGGCGCCGTTTCAGCGGAAAGATAAAGTTACCTGTTCCCTGTGGCATATTTGTGCGTTCGTCAGTTTTAGCGCGTTTTTCCCTTAGCCGGCAAGGGTTATTTCAATGTTGACTGTACTGCTCACAGCTGACAGGTGAAAATCAATGTACGTGTACTTCGCTGTCGTTTGAAGCACGAATATGATTTAGGTGTTGCATTTGAATTGTGAAATGACTACAGAAGGCAATCAATTCTCTTCGTCCTGCAAGTGCAATTGGCTGCATGACCAGTCAAGACAAAAAAGCTCTTCTTTATTGGCTATGTTGAAAGACGCCCGCCCATGTAGTTTGTTCAGTTTAGTGAGGCTCAACTTGAAAGACAAAGTTGACTCTCGCTCGCTCCCTAATTTCAATTCCCGTGGAAATATCCCCAAGCAAAGAAGGAAGAATACTAAATTAAATGTGTAACTACAGGTGCCGCACGAAGCTGTATAATTTGATGTGGCTGGTTTCTGTATTGATAAATCGTGACTTGAATCAAATCTTTGGACCCAAGTAAGATACGCATGTACATAACAAGTTGAACCAAATTTATCGCAACCGAATGTGGCAAAACAACCGAGTTTGTAATAAATGAGCGTTATTTGTCAATATCTGACAACAAAGTGATTTCTTTGGCATCAGTTTTACTTGTTCAGTTTTAAAACCTTTTATTTGCCGATACTCACATTGTGCATGACGATGTCGGCTGTCTTCACATTGGGTGGCAACGGAGGAGTACGCCTTGTACTCTTCAAAAGTTGAGCACGTTGGAAAGCAATTTCTGCTTCGCGCGGGTCAATGTACCCGGAGGAAATGCTGGAGTGGCTTCCCCGTAGATAGAATAAATTCACTGTTCCACTCTGCAGGACGAACAAAAAGAGTTGATGGTAGTTCGAGTTCTTTATGGTTCTTGTGAATTTTGTACTTTGGGCTACAATAGACGACATTTAAACCGACAAAATTTTTGCTGAATGATAATGTTTTAAGTGGAACTTCTTTCCTATGGAACTAGTTATGTGATACGTTTATTTTAAATTTCCCATAAAATAGTTTTCTTTTTCCCATCCGTCGGAAAGGCTGTGATATAGTTTGTCTGTCTGTTGGCTATACACGAAATACATCTGAGGGAGAAGAGCTCGACAAGAGTAACTCACATTTCGAGAATTGGCCGCGGGTGAAATGCGATTCCAAGACCAAGCTGAGCAAGGACTTCCACTGCATGGCTTTCACTTCTTTTTCAGTAAGAAGCCTACAGGGAATATGGCCGTTTCACAATAGTGCGCCTCCAAGAGTTTGCAACGCGTTGGCCAATCACAAGATGCAAAATCTGTCCACCCTTTCCAAACGCGCATTTGGTCGACAGATTTCGAGCACTGTTATTGGCCAACGCGTTGCAAACTCCTGGTGGCGCACTATTGTGAAAAGCTCGTATTGTTTTAGAAATATCGGCGTGGTGCAAACAGATAGATTTTCTATTCTTTTTTGAGTATGGGGCGCATGGCATGATATGATTACAGACACATGAATTGAAACTTTTATGGTAGATGTTGCAATAATTTCCGCATATGTAGCAGTTATTACAATCAAAAACAATACAAGCGATTCACAATAGTGCGCCTCCAAGAGTTTGCAATGCATTGGTCAATCGCAATGCAGGAAATCTGTCGACTCAATGCGCGTTTGGAAAGGGTCGACAGATTTTGCGCGTTGCGATTGGCCAACGCGTTGCAAACTCTTGGATTCGCATAATTGTGAATCGCCCGTATTGCTTCAAGCAATGCATCATCATATCATATTTATACAATACAATGTACATCGATAAGATAGTCGTGACGATCGCAGGTGTCGAATTTTCTCCGGAACTCAACCTCCAGGTGGGCGGGGGACTCGTCGTTTCCACCCACTCCAGGTGAAACCCTCCACCCGAGGAGCACGTAGTCATGATCGTTCCCATCCTCGTGTACTTCACCCGTGTCGTCCGTGTACGCTTCCTTGGGCCCAGAAAAAGCACAAAAATCACATTTTGGTACAAGAGTTAATTAATGGTTATGCTCATAACAGTTTCTGTTCTTTTTAAATGCTTCATAATTCGATCCACTTTTTCCTGTTTGTACACAATGATAGCTCCGTACTTTTTCACTAAAGAAATATAATTTTATTTGTTGAGTGAGGAAGTCGACCGACAGGCTAATGGCAGATCCTGGGGGAGTCCACTGGAGTCATGTCTTTCTCCACAAAAGGAGCAAGGTTTTAATGATGAAAGAGAGTATAAATTCACATCCTAATAGCCCAATGGCTCGTCTTCCCTTTCAAGATCTTGTATTGGCTCTTTTCTATTTTAACTCATTCTTCCGATTTCCTGTTCCATGATTATTTCATGGTATTTTTCTTGCTCGTATCCCCTCTCACAAGCCTTCTGTACAGGCTTCTGTACATCATTACCGGTATGTTTTCTAAATCAACAGCCAAAAATGACAAAAACCCTGAATTTTGCTCATTTCATAATCACGACCGCAAATAATGAGCCGCCAGCAAACGGCGCTCCGTCGAAACTGCAGACGGACGACAGACACCCTATACAACATCTATGGTGTATTTCACAGAGGGGAAAAATTATGTGAGCTTTGTATTGCCGATCGCACGGGACGTGATATGTCAGATTAGGTGACAATTCTGCATCGATTTGGTTAGCTTTAGGCTGTCTGTTGTGTGTCTTAATAGTTGAACTGTATGCTGCTGCTTCCAAGAAAAAAATACTGTTTTCGTTGGCTGAATATCTTAAGTTTTGGATTGTCTTTTACATTTCAACCAAGTGAAGTATAGTCAAAGACACAATTAGAATTTGTTTAGAAAAAAAAAAGTAACAGGCATTTCTCAATCGTGTAGTTTATTAAACAGTTTGGGGTTTGCATCATTTTAAATCCCCGTCAATTCTTTTACTTAGTAACATTGCAATTGCTCCTGATTGGTTTTAAGACCATTATTATTTTACTCTTTCTTCTACCGTAAAACTACGTTAAAAAGCCTGCTGGTGCTCTCGATTTCAGTTTTTTATTTTCACTTTATTTATTTTGAACAAACATCGTAAACTTGAAAAGTACTACCTTCATTACACTATACGACTGTAGATTTAATGGCGCAAGTGAAAAAAAAAACAATGAAACTAACTCCCACTGGATTTACAACAAAACTCACCGTAAGTTTGAGTTCCCCTTGTGGAAATTCAAACACAACGAGATCCGCGTTGCTGAGTGTCCCATCAGGAGACATTCCAAACGCAAACCATTCTCCGTTTTCCCTCAGTGTGCCGCCATATATCAGCGGAACGCTCAATCTGAAGTCGACCGTCTCCTTCTCAAAATCAACGGCCCAGAACAGCGTGGCCGCTTGGTCACTGTCTTGTCCCTCGGCAACTAGTAAGATGCTGTAAGGAAATGCAGAATGTGGCTCACTGCAAACAGGATAATAGAACCCTCCTGTTACAGCGTACAAGAGGAACAATGATGCTGCCAGCATTTTTCCTAAAAGAGAGAATTTCGAAGAATTCTTCGTGTAATTTCAGGTTTTCCTGCTCTATTCTAAAGCACATTAAGCTATCCTGACGTGACTAAATCAACTTGGAGAGCGTGTATCTCTTTTATAACTGCGATGTTCTCTATTCACCGTAATAAGTTGGGTGATGACGGGGGAGAGCAGCCAATAGCGCTGGCCAGCCTTCGCGACACACGGAAATTCCAAACCATCGATCGTTCATTAGTCTATGATGGTAACGTCACACATCACTCGCATTGACTGGTAACCGTTTAAATTGGATAGTGGGGTTTGCGGGTAAAATTTATGCCAAACACGTCAGGTTGGAAGGATCATCGTAGTGCAGGCTACGTATTACGTTCGGGCAGAACCCGAATATAGGGACATTGGTGAGGTTGAGCTAAAATGAAAAGACTTCAAAAAGACACATTACTTTCTTAAAGGCATTCAAATAGAATGACAGATCACGTGGTCGTGATATGTGAATACCGTCTCGAGAGCTAATTACAAGGCTGTTTAAATACAGTTTTGGGTGTATAAATGTTTCACTTTGTGAAAATAGGAACAAACCAGAAATGTGCAATAATTCCTAAAACAAGATAGAACCCAAACTAAAGTTTAGGCATGGCTAATTCAAAGAAGGTCTCCTTTTTATGAAAGCTTATGGAAGGGGGTACGCAAAGATTGGTCGTGCTGCCCGGCAGTACGGGTATGCACCGCCCCTTTTTGTACACATTCTGTGGACATTGTTAGGGAGGAAATAAAGAAATATAAAGGTGGAATATATGACAGGCATTCAGTAGATAATGAGAGGATTATACCGCGTAAGTTGTGCAAGGACGTGTTTGTGAAAATCGTCTGGCTCATAAAAATTCGGATCGATGGTAAGCGCAGCAGACCATTTACATGGTTAACGCTTTTCAGAACAATTTTGGCAAAGACAGCATATAAAAAAGTGTCTGACCACACAGCAGCTTAGGTCTTCGTACTCCACAAGATATTGCTAGTGATTACATAATTCACTGATGAATTCGGGAAAAGCATTTTTATAATTTTTTTTATAGTGTCAAGTATTTTGTTGGTCTTTGTCAATGCTCGGAGCCTCCGTAGTTTATTGGAGCCGCTATACATACATCTCTTCCCATTCCTCCTCATTACATTTCCCCAACAATCCCCGTGAAACGTAACCAACAAGGAGGCGGGGCATAACCTATGGCCTACTGTCGTGCAACACTATTATGATGTACGTTATGATTCCAAGTTCATATGTTATTTTTTTTCCTGATAATATCTTAGAAGAGCCTCACGATGGTGGTTAAGTTCGTTTCTTGGCAATCCCTCCGCGTTGTTACCAGCTCGTTGTACTGTGTATTTTGCTATGTCCCATGTCTTTGTTTAGTCGTCTCCGTCTTGATACCTGAAAAATAATACATGAAATGAAAGACAAAGTCATTTCTGGATACAGCGACCTGATATAGGGAAAATATATATAATCTTAACATTTTATTCCGGGAACGGTTTGATACTGCATTTCGGATTATCAAAACAATTCTCCCAAATCCTTTATTTCAATTTTCATGCCTGTGTGACATGTTTATCGGGTCATCATTCGGAGCTTGTTTGGAGGGGGTGTTCAGTCCATTCATAGTCTCCTGTATAACCACGGCCCATGACGTCCCTCGCTCAATTACGTGTTCACCTGACATACAGCTCGTCGTAACAGCAACAACATCGTGTAATTAGCTTTTGTGCGACCAGTAATTAATTGGATTAGCTACCTAAGGATTCATGTTAATTATTATTAAGGCTGTCACTTTTGATCAATGCTGCGTATGTAATGCATGTTTACTTACTACTATGACGCCTGCATAAGGTTGTACTTTAACAGTTATAACTAGAGACAGTGCAGGTCGATTTCGGTCAAATATCAGCGAATTGTGGGTTTTACGTATAAACACGAATTTTGGCATCGTTCAGGACTATGAAATAGCTGATGTTTTGAGAAGGGGAGCCACTCTGAAAACGTTCTCTGTGGCCTTTGACGGCCATTTTGATAAATGGCCCCTAAATACCGTATTTGACGCAAGGAAGAGAATCCGAATGACATCCACTGCAGGTATGTATATTGAAAAGTCAGATTCATGTGCATTATATAAATGTCATTTATTGCAAAAATGGCTGGAAATATGGCCTCCAAACACCATATTTGGCACAACTGTACAGTAAAGCTAAAGGTACAAGGGAATGTGAATGACATGCAGATAATTATGTACATGAATATTAAAGAGTTAGGTTCATTTTTCATTGTACTAATGGCTGGATATATGGTGGTCATTTTCAAAATGGCCACCAAGTACCACATTTGGCAGGGTGGACCTATTATTTTAGTACAAATCTTTGCAAGGGTAGAGGTGGAAGTAAAAGTGTATCCCTACTAAATATGTTAATATGTTAATTTAGAAAACCTTTAATCACAAAAAAACGGGTTTTTTTTTTAATATGGTGGCCATTTTTACAAAAAAGATGGTCAAACCCTATGTTTTGGTGTAGACAAAATGTGTGCATAGTTCAATTATGTGAGGAAAATTGAGACACATAAACATCAGAATTGTTGACAGAATGGTGTTTATAAAAAATCTTAGGATGATTCTGGAAAAATATAACACAGGCAGTTCAGAATTTGAGTTGATAACGTGTTAATGAGACCTTAAACAAGATTAAAAGTTTTATACTACAGCAGATAGTGCAATATACAGTGACTCAAACTAGCTAATTTCAAAGATGCCTGTCTGTGTTTGCACCACCCCCGCAAACGTTTTCACAACTTGCATCCAGAACGAATTAACTCCCTCAGTGAATAGCTGACTTCTGGTAGGGTCGCTCACATTTAATAGATTACTGTTGAGTGAGTATCCAAGCCCCGTTGCCAGGGGGCAAAAACCGCTCAGGGACAATAATCTAATGCTTGTGGTTCACGCCCAGCAATGACCACCTTTTTATACGGCCTTTTTGATGTGCTGCACTAATGGAGCAAAAGTTGGATGGCAACCACGGGTCTGCCATCGTAGCTGAACATTTCTTGTCCATTATTGCAGTATTTAAATATGATCGTGAACATACTTGCCTTTGCTTGGCCGAAGAAACGCAGCGAGGACTCATGCGGAGAAATGTATCTGAGATGTTTGCTGGTCCAAAACGCTATCCACAGCTCTCGGATCTCAAGTTTGCTTGCTGTTGCCACAGGTATCATGGCTTAGTGTCCTCATGGCCAGGGGTTAGACGACTGATGTGAAAAGGAAGATTTACACAGTGCATGTTAAAAGTAGGAGTAACCCTCCATTCCCAGATTTGTAATCGGGTGTCTTAGAAGGCCCCAAAGCACTCTTATTTCCATGACTTGTCAGAAACTGTTGCAGTTTTCAAGGAGATTGTTAGACCCAGCAACTCTACTCCTAATAGCTTGCCCACGTTTGGTTCTGGCTTGAGACTTCGAGCTGTTCTGTTGAAAAAAGTCATAACGATTACCATTATGTGACTGGCATGCGATGTAAGCTTAACGGTGAAAATGAAGAACAATTATTTTTAAGACATCTCCAAGGTTTCATTGGACCTCTTTTCTGGAGGATAAGACAATAACACTGTTCTTCTTGATTAGACCTAATAGAGGTTTTGATAGTTTAAAAGTGGTCTAGGATCACATATCTTGTACTCTTGTTTGCCCTGTGTCCTGCTTGACTTAAACTGATGTCACTATACCCGAATAGGCGATAGTGTATCAACTTAGATTTCAACAAGTTTGTGGACTTCCAAAGGAATGGGCTTCCTATTCCCTCTTTCACTTTAACCATGTCTCTGACTTTCTCAGCTGTCTAGGTATCAGGGGAAGAGTTGCTGGGTTGGACAATCCACCAGAAAACCTCCAACTATTTCCGAGAAATGATCCAAATAAGGGTGAGTTGTTTGCCTTATGAATACTTCCCTTGGAAATGGACATGCAGTTTTTTTTACTACTGCCCATAACCATGGAATATAAACGAACGTACACTATCCAGTTCGTAAGTGTGACGTCACTTCAGTTTAAACCACGCCCACTGCACATAGAGTTACATGGAACTATGGAACCTGAAGTCAACGCGCAACTTTGGCGTTCGTCCAATGGGTGACTGCTATCAGCTGCGCTAGGCCTTACGTGGGTATAACGAAGTCACTTACGAACCAGACACACGTAAATGTTGTACATGCACAACATCATGTTGTACATGTACATGGTGGATCTTGTGTACATAAAACATGTATTGGTATCAATTGGTGAAAATGAAAATTAGGGAGCTCAAACGTTTGTGTGTGTAGTGTTTTATAGCACTGCAGGTATTTTTGTTGGCCCTCAAAAATGAAAGGCCCTGCCAATTTTTTTGGTTGATACCACAGGCAGAGACAAAGACCCAAATTTGACTATAAGTAAGAAACAGCAGCCATATGTCTGATTCAGATGCTGTGGATAGCATTTGGGACAAGCAATTATTTCATCTACATTCCTATCCATGACAGTATAGTATCGGTACCCCTCAGGCCCAACAAATCGAAAGTAGATCTTCTGTTCTTCGGGGCTTCACTGGCTCTAACAGTCTTTGTTTTCAGCACCAAATGAACAAATACATCCATGGGAAACGTGGCAATTGCGTGAAAAATGTAAAGGCCACGTACTTAAGCCACGACACAGGATCTGCTGACCTTGAGAGATTCACTGTCCTTGTCTGGTAACATTAACTCGTAGGTGTACACAACAAACGTAACGAAAAGAGTTCGCCCACGAAATTAATGCAGAAATGTGGATGCCAACCATCCCATTTGTGCTGCATTTTAATGTGTACAGCACTTCAAAAGGGCTGTGTACAAAATACGGGCGTTTCACAGTTGTGTGCGTTTTCAAGAGTTTGGAACGCAGTGGCCAATCACAATGCGCGAAATCTGCGCGTTTGGAAAGGGTCGACAGATTTTGTGCATTGTGATTGGTCAACGCGTTGAAAACTCTTGAAAGCGCACTGTTGTGAATCGCCCGTATTAAGACGGCCGTTACTGAAGCAATGCATGAATTGAAAACTGGGGAATGGCTTGATTCACCGAAGTGCAAACCGATGTGGAAAACCATATCAGAGGCCATCAATTCACCAAAAGAGCTAATTCACTGTAAATTTCACTTGTAAATGTATGCTAAGGGGAGTGTAAATCCAGAAAGGAATCTTTGAAATCAACTCCTTGGTGTCGCTACTGTACTTCATGTTGTATACCAATCATACTGTTTTGTTCAAGCTCGTATTAGCATTAGCATGTTATCAACTCAACAACCATTTTAAAAATAGCCGCCATATTTTCAGTCATTTTGAAAAATGAACCTGACTCTTCAATACACATGTACATTTTATCTGCATGTCGTTCATGGCAGATTCCGTTGTACCCTTCAGTCTTTTTCAATAGGAGATTCCTTGAGCCAAATGCAGTATATTGCGGCCATGTTTTCAAAATGGCGGCCATATTTCCAGCCAATTTGGCAATGAATGACATTTTTACGATGCAAAATGAATCTGACTTTAAATACACATATCTGGATGTCATTCCGATTCCCTTATACCTTTTAGCCCATTTTAAAACATGGCCGTCAAATGCCACAGAGGAGGTTTTCAGAGTGAACTCTGCTAAAATTTGTACTTCTACGTAAAACCCCACATTTTTTTCCACATATCCGCCTAACTCTCTAAAAACATTTTCACCACCCCTGTAGGGGATGGGGGCTGCGGGTATCACGTGCCAAGCCAAGGCCAATTGGTCGAGACGCTCGTTTTGCCATGGTATATCGCCCTGTCTCCGCCAAAACGAACAAGTTGCTGGTAGGCCCTATACCTCTCTCACGCGTCGCTTCACTCATGCCAAAAATTAAAACCAACAACACCGCTACTCGATTTCTTACTCTCGCCGCTGCCACACAACGGGCTGTGCTACAGGCAAGGTAAAATTCTGATCTGTTTTTCATTGTTTGCTTTAGGTTTTAATTCCTTCAGTTTTTACTTTGTTTTATTGTTGCTGGTTTTAATAGGGACCTTCTAATTCCCTGTTTGTTTTTCCTTTTTAATTCCATAGAAGTGTTCATGTAGAGGCCTTCACCGTCTGGTGTGTCACCAAGAAGAAGTCACACTCCTAAAATAAAAATAAATTGTTGAACCCTCAGGTTAAAAACAACGTAAAACTACGTTTTCACCCCGGTTTAGGCCTGGGCTACTCGTTTTTAATGCTGTGCCATTACTCGCTGTTGAACGCAGTCACGGTAAACGTGACGTCTTAACTTTCACGGTGTACTTTAAAACTGATACCGGATATTGCGTTTAACAGGAAATCAAACTCGACATCGTAAAAACCGGGTGGTGCAACGATATTTCCTCTGTCACCTGGTGACAAAGATGCTGCTACGCTCGTTAGACGCAGACTTTCCATGATGGGTTTGTTATAGCCGGTGATGATGACATTCCCCTCGTTTCTGTGAAGGCACTCCTGGTGGTTTTTGTTCTTTCGTCTTGGTTGTTTTTGTTGGAGCAGTTTTGTATAAATTCTGAAGCAAGTCTCTTACCCTCCACAACAAAATCTCTTCTTTCTTACAGTAAAAGCACCAAGCAGCTCGCCACAGAACTTTTTTTATCGCTTAACTCATCACAGCTCATTAATAATTGTTTTCTTGTTGAAGACACAGAGTTACCTCCGAACTCCAAAGGCTATTTTCATCTCGTCGGTTAAAATGTGCCTTGAGTGCCTAGAGGACTCAACGATAATTTATCCTGTATACAAAATGTGGCTTTTAGAGTTTATGTGCCGCTGTTTAAAGGTCATTGATTGTTTTGTTAGACAATCTCCCCTCGTTGTCCCTTAGCTGATGACCGTTTATTCTATTTAGCACGTTTTCAGTCTTTTTCCAAAAACCTAATTATTCATCACTTTAAAGAAATCTTTCTCAACGTCCAAGTTTGCCATAGTTCTAAATTTGGTATTTTTATCGATATGTGATTTCATCTCACAGTTTATTTCAGGACCTGGTAAACCCTTTCTAGTTTTAATCCCAACTTGAGATGCACTTGTTATTTTGCATACGATAGAACGTGCCGGTTAATTTTTGTTACTTTTTATGTAGGTCGTTTCAACAACCGTCTTGTAGTCGCGAAGCCATTCTTGCGAAATGTTGATATTTTCTGGAGCTAGAGGATAATCGTTGTGATGGTCGTGAAGTCTGGGAGGTAATCGAGATCAACTTCGAGAGTATATTCCGTTGACCTTAGATCCAGCGACACAATATGTTTTTGGGTAAAGTTGTTTGGATGGACCCATTCAAAACCAGCGACGGGCAACGGTTGACTTATGGCCCAACCGTATAAATTGTTTTCAGTGTCGAGACACATGATACACGACGAGGGTAGCGTGAGAGTCATAGTCAGTGAGGTATTTATTGTTGGCTTTACAATACTTTAAAGTGCAAATGTTCAAAATTCTGCCTCTGTCTATGTCCGTCAGTATAGCTCCAATTTGACCTGAAACTCTTTCAATAAAGCGTCCAAACTCATGGCCCGGCGCTGTAAGATAATTTGCAGGATCTAAACCGTAATATTTTTAACGCACAATGATCTAAAGTTTTCAAAAACTAATAAAAGATAGTCTCCCAGATTTTTGCATTCCAAAGTTTCCAAAACTTGTTTTGCCTTAGTGTATTTGTAACAATGTTGAGATTTTGGGAACAGGTTTCCAGAAAGTGTAGTGGTCAATTAGTCAAACACCAGATGTTCACCAAAGCCAGTTGACCCGTTGATAAAACTTGGTTAGCTACTTGGAATGTGGGGGCGGAGGCCAGTGCACCCACAACTTTCCTTTTTTCATGGAATGAAGGGGTGGAACTTTTGTAAGAAATTGATATAAGTCATTGGTTTACATCATTTGGTTTTATTCTGATTGGTCAATGGAATTAGTCATTAATATAGCAGGGTGATGTAACCTTACTGCATAATTTACTTGTGACTTATATTCAGTAACTATGTTAATATAGTAGATTTGTAGAGTATAAAAACCCTGAAAATGTGTTGAGAAATCGAGTTGGAACTTCGCGAGCAGAGAGCTAAGGTCTGATGAGACCTGTGAAGTGTTTTCATGTTGAGAAAATACTTGATTTGTGAAGTATTTTGCTGGGGTGAAATACTTGTTAGCAAACAGGAGGATTTTCCTCACCAACTCCCTGTTCGACTGTAAGGAGCTTTGCATGAGGCGAAGTTTTGAGAATAAAAGAAACTCGTATTCCTAACCAACCTCTGTTTGTCAACAAAGACTTCTTTTAAATCTCAATGGTCCGTGCACTTGGGCCAGGACGGTTGCTTCGAGTTCGGTTACTGAGACTCAAAATTCAGCGCTACTAAAAACATCTCGCGACAAGTTAAGAAGTCGAGGTTGTTACAGTATTCCATGATTTCTTGTTTTAGGACACTGTAAAATATTTCGATGGGCGGAAACTGAAGTTCTTTAAATGTCTCGAAACTGTCTACGTATTTGTAGGGATAAACTCCTTTTTGCAACACTAAATGAATCTGTTTTTGGCTCGTATCAAAGTGGTCCTTCAGTAAACTAAGAGAACCATGGGGACAAGCCGTCACTAATTTGTCGAACCAGCCATAAAGTTAATAAATATATTCCAATATAAAAAAATTGTTATTATTTTTATCATTTATTCAGAATGTGAATAACTGTAGATGTACAATGTATTGTGACAAGGAATCCTGAGGAATCAATAGATGTGTGGAACGCGTACGCCTACGGGGGGTGGAGCCACTGCGCACGCCATGCGTACGGGGGAAGGGGGTCTGAACAGTTGGCATTTCGTGCGTATGTACTTTATGGACAGCTTTCTGCTGGTTTGTCATTTTTTTCCATGAGTGAAGCGACGCTTGCGAGAGGCACCAGCAGATTGTTCGTTTTGGCAGAAAAGGGCGCCGAAACATGCCAACACGTATGTCAAAACCACTTGGCCTTGGTTCAGCGCGTGATACCAGCGACCCCCCCCCCCGCGCAGCGGCGGCGAACATTTTTAGATGTTTTCTCCAGCATAACTATAGGGGAAAAGGTAGCGTGAAGTATAATCCTCGTGTCCCTGCTTCTAGGTGTATTTATCAGTTACTAAAACACTACGTTTATATACAACCAAAGCCCTACCCTCGAATGATTTATGCATATGGAGATCGCAACCGTAACACCAAAAAGGCCAACATTTCTGTTTGTGAAAATTCCATTTATTCACTAATCATAACTAATTCTTCTTCCAAATACCAGAGAAATACGCCACTTGATAAAGAAAAACTATCGTGGATTTGAGAAGGAAAAAATCCAGTTTCGGGGACAAAGTAAAGAGACAATAATCCTTTTACATGAAACAGACATCTTTGATATCTTTAGATTCAGTATCACTCCGCAACCGGTTGACCAGTGTGTATCCGTCGTCAACAAAGGAGCAAAGATGCATGTCTCAGTATAGGTTAGCAGTGCATAATTTACAGATAAAGTACATGTACAATGCAGCTTCCGTAAAGAAATAACCGTCTGCATATCCACGAACAAACTTTAACGAACTTCGAAATGTATGTTACAGTATCTCCTTTTCTTACGCATAGTGGCCAGATTAAGAGTTTAAGTTAAGCTGATAAGACAATAACAAGATTCGAAGCAGTATGTTTCATGACATCAGATCTCCAACTACGTAGGCATCTGTTGAATTTCAAGTGATATTTAAGATGACAGACAAATATTAATTTCCTGAACAAGACGTAACGCCGGTACTCGAATCAGAGCGGAAATATTACATCCTTCCCTAGGGCTTTAAGCATACAAACCCCCGGCTGCGTGGGCCGTGGCTTGCTCAGCCGTGTTGTTGGAGAAGTTTCAAAGTGCAGGCTCTGTGCAAACCGAGATCTAAATTAAAAACGACTGACTGGTAAAACACAAGGCATACTAAGGTTAATTTTGTGAGCTTTTCTCGAAAAGGCGAACCTGAGCTTGGAACAGAAACTGGCCGATGTAGCTGTTTTGGTCGGCATCGTACGCCCCTCCCCAGCTGGTGACGAGGAAGGTCAACCTCATGTACCTTGCTGGCTCCGTGACAACGGTGTTACTTGGCAGTTGGTTCCCGTTGTGTGCAATGTTGTTTCTGTCAACCTATGGGAAGGGACCACAGTAGCTGGTGAAAAGGGTAAAAATCTCCATCTACCTGAAGCGGTGGTGAAATTTCAGAGGTTTATGCCACTAGGCTAAAGAGTCAACAACAAAGAAGAAACAGACAAACAAAAACACTATTAAAAATGTAAAACCAGTTGTAAAATGTATTATTTTGCTGTTAGGATGATTTTTTTACTGGACATTGATGGCGTTTGTGGAATGAGTGCTTGAGGGTGAATAACGAAGCAATGACGTGGCTTCAAGGCGTCTTATCTCGCAGTCCGTGGAGTCACAGACATGTTGCGTGAAGGCACTTTGCCCGTCCGTAGCCATGACCGTGGACTCCACAGAGAACATCACCTCGTGGCTTGCAACGCCACTGCACCAGACGTGGGTCAACACGGCCTGCCTTTGATAGGCGAGAGAGACGGGAGGGTAGATTGTCGCTGTCGCCATCAATGTCACAATGTTGGGGAAGGTCGGCGCTCCCGTAAACGGCTTTGCAATTACGACCTTCTGGGAAAATGGGATACTAGCTCGGATGTGAAAAGCAGTCTCGGTGTTCTGTTGGAGAACATCATTTTTGTCGAAAAATGACACATTTTTTTCCAATCACTAACAACCTCAGACTCGATTTTTAGTTTTTAAGTGCCTTATCCTAATGTGGCTACATTAGTTTCCCAATTACTAAGTGTGACGTATAGATGGTTGTGATAAGACTGATAATTTCCCTGCTTACAGGTCTTCGTTTTCCCGCGTTAATTGCAACCGCTAACCCCATCGCTCATTTTGGTTCATAATGGACTCAGTGCTTTTACCCCCATCTCCCTAAAATCACGACTCAGCGACGTCACCGAACCGAATGAGGGAGAGAGGGTACAAACCGAACCACTGACTGGCACATGATAACAGCAACGTCATACCGCGTGAAAGAAGTCCGCATGGACGGTGATCAAGATACCAGACACAGGTCCTGCCTTGACCACTATGGCCATGTCGGTTGAGTCTGGCCAAGATGGAATCAGGCAGTTCGGTGAGGCTTTACCGTTGTCTGCTATGTTGGTGCAAAGTACTTCGGGGTCCTCCTGTTTCGACAGCAAATCTTAGAATGGTTAACTGGACCAGCATTGAACAGGAGGATTTGGAGCAGCAGTTTTACTCGAAAGTTTAGTAATAATGAGTAAATCATTCAGCCATTCAAACAGAGTATAATCGGCATCATCATAGTTTCTGGCCTTTAACCGATAGTGCCAAAATTAAGCAAATCAAGCACGTCCCCTAAAACTTATTAAGTACCCAAGCAGGAGGTTGACGAAGTGAATTCATGTGCCAAATGAGGGCGCTATACATGTGCCGAACATCACTTTGCCGCACTTTTGGGAAGTTGGAGCGAGTCAGAGCATCAGCCATGCGACGTCCGTTATTTTTGTCAATCATTGGTCGATTTTGCCCTCTGCCGAGGTTATGGGGGAAATCAAGCAGTGGTTGACAACAATGTTATTACTCGAACTGTCAATTAAGATCAGTTACCACTGTAGACCGGCGTGCACACTGCACACATGGGGGGGTCTCTTTCCCTGATAAGTAAACGCTCTAGGAAAACCCTGCACTGCACCGGAATGATTTGACTACAGCTTCTCTTAACAGTGCCTTCCACAAATATGGATCAGACCAAAATGTACAGCTGAAAACTCACATTGTCAGTGGCCCGCACCACGTAG
>NW_019091381.1:1570340-1591622 GCF_001949145.1 Acanthaster planci | reverse complement strand
CCAAAGGTTTTCAAGCTGGAATACAATGCATTTAAGTCAGTTTAGCTTCATGGAAATATTTTAGAGAAATCAAGGTTATCAAGAGCAAATGTTATTTTTCCACTAAATCACAGGCTAATCACAGATACCTTGGGCAATTGACAACGGATGTAGAGGTCATCTGTTGGCAATACACTGTAGATGTGGTTAGGAATTTTAACGTAACAGTGTCCTTGTATGGAAATCAATAATCGACCCATATCTGATTCTTTTCAGACTGCAGTTGATTGACATGTTGACAACGGGCGAAGGCCTCCTGAATCTCCAAGACGACGAGACTGGAGACGGACTCAAGTCCATATTCTGCACAAACCTCTTTGGCCATTTTGTTCTGGTAAAGCCCACTTGGCAGCATTTGATCAAATTTGACCGTGGTTGACAAGTTTCTCATCTCTACAAATAGATTTCCAAATGGAAGGCCAGGCCCTTAATTCTGCAGGCCAATAGACACTCCAACTGTATAGCAATGTGTTGTGTCCCTGAGCAGAGCACTTTGTCAGTTGCTTCTGTGAAGCCCCCCTCCCCCGAAGGTCAGAGATGGTTGCGGCTTTAGAGCTTCCTACTTTTTCCACTAATCTCCAGTTAATTGTAAGTTAGTAATGACCTATGTACAGTTACAAACATACTTGGAAGAAATGCAAACTCAAGATCATTGAACTTCTCAATGTATATCAATGTAAACATTTCCAATTCATTTCAGTGCTTTCGTTGGCAATTCTTTTTTCCATTATGCAGATTGCTTTAGTATTTCTCTCTCTATTCAGAAATTCATTTGACTCTGATATCTGAAACTCTCCTAGATACAAGAACTGGAGGACCTCTTGTGTCAATCCCAGGCCCGTATCGTGTGGACATCGTCTAGCAACGCTCACAAGATGCATTTCAGCCTCCAAGACATTCAGCACAAATATGGGTAAGTAATGGAAAGGGTTCCATCAATCAGCATGCAGCTCTAGAATATTGTAAGAAATGGACTGATTTTAAATTGGAAACTAAGACAAAGACAAGAAAAATGGGTAGTTATGTTATGAGGACCATAAGAGAACATCACCATTCCTCAGAATATTGGTCTAGTCATTTGTTCCTCTTTTTTTTTTGCTTCTCTAGAACTCAGGGATACAGCTCATCCAAGTATGCCATGGACATACTCAACATTGCACTGAATGAAAAATACAATGAACGGGGTGTCTACAGTCACCTGACCTCACCTGGCGTCGTGGCAACCAACATTACCAGCACTTTCTTCCCGACGTGGATGTGGTCCATCTTTTACCCCATTTTCCTGCTGGTATGTGGACATTGAGGTCAATGCGGTGCCCATTCATTCTTGGCCCAGTTTTCGTTTGCATATTATTTGACCTTTGACCTTAACGCTCCGCAGTTGCTGGCCATTGTTGTAAAATCGATGGACGCCTTTTGTTCCAACGCTGTTTTCATGTTTTTGTCATTACTTGCAGATCCGAGTTTTTGCTCCAAGGTTTGTTATTGAGCCCAGTATAGGAGCCGAGTCCTTGGTAAGAAATTACACAAAACATGAAATTTATTTCACCGACTATACAAACCATTGTATTTTGCTAAATATTGCTTGGCAACATTTTCTTTGAGGCAAAAGTATTGAAATTGAACAGAACCATGTTTCAGTATCAGGATTATCTTGCTTTTTCAGTTGTGGGTGTACAGAGAAGACAGAATCAGTATTCGACCAGACAGAAAATACACCAGCTACAGCTCTGCCATCGGCAATAGTTACATCGTACCGGAAGAGGTAAGTACTTGACAAATATACTGGCATCAGATGTAGGCCTAACGATAAAAGCTATAAACCCATCGGGGTTCTACAAATACCAAAGTCTGCAGAAATGCTGGTACGCAGTATGCATGGACAGTTGTCTTGTGTGAAGACAATACATATTCCACAAATATTTGTATTTACCATTGGCACAGATTTTGTAAAAAAAATGTCAATCAGCTGGAGGTTACTGCTGTCTTAATTTTTATTTTTAATAACGAAGATATATGCTTAGAAATTGAACTCGTAAAATATTCATGTGGCCCCCATAGCACGTAAATTTGACAATAATACTAATTGGCAATTTTGAAATCAGAAACTTTGCATGGCAGTGGCTGAACCGTAGGTTCACAGATATATCATGTGCAATAAACTCTCATTTGGAAGAGCTTTAGTTCTGAAATATGGTCTGCATCGTGGTTTTATGAAAACTCAACCCACCCAACATTGTTCGCCAGGATCTCATGCCGAGTTCAAATTAGTGCCTCAAATGATTTTGGTTTGGAGTGGTGGAAAGGATTTAAACTGAATCAGCAAGGGGCAAATGAAAAACATAAAACAGGTTTTATGACTTAGAAAAAATATGTCATTTTCACTTTAAAAGTACTTTTTAGAAGGGGGCAAAATATTGAAGTTATTTTTCTCACTTTGTGTATTTAATTCCAGGTTGATTATGAGTCCAAAGAACCAATGATTCTGTACAGCCAGTTAGACAAGCTTTATAAGAGGTTCCAGGACAAGTATAATACAGGCAGAAACACAGAGGAACAGTGAAGAAACTGTCAGATCCAACATCTACTCTGTCTGGACTCATTTTTCACCTATCGGGGTGAAAAAGAAAAAGGAGGCTTATACAACTCAACTTCGATATTTTTAAGTTGCAATGCAGAAGTGTGCCCATCTGCTTTTGTTATATGTACAAGAAAATTCAGTGAGTGGGGTTGTGCCGCGTATTCAGACTCGACTATTTTTTTTTCCTGAATATTTCAGTTTGCCAAATGTGACCTCACAGTTTTTGTCACTACATTGAAGACGGAGTTAAAACCTTTGAAATTACATAACATATCTTGACCTTCAAAGCAGGGCGGTTGTAAATAATTTTCCATGATGACTTTTATAATATACTTGTATATACATAGAAGTAAGTGAGAGAAAAGAGGTGTTAATGACATAATATCAGGCATGCAACCTCTTGATGATCTGCTAATTTTCCTCAATCATCCTGACTTTCCCGTTGCACGACTCCCACATTTACCTCGTTCTACAGAAATTTACATTTGTGAAAAGAATTGTGTGTGATTTATCTTTTAAAGAGGTTCAAAATAATGGAACTGTGGAGACAGTACATCTGTAAACTTGAAAAATAAGTATAACATTTTTAGCAAAGTTTTAGCCATATTTACACATGCAAAGTGAATTTTGTGCAATTTTAATGTAATATTTTATTTAATTCAATTTGAAATTGAATAGGGGTGGAGTTTTACAGTGATTGTATTTGTGACCCGCTCTGCAAAAAAGGCATTAAGTTGCGCGATGCCAAAACACGTAGTGGCCTGTTCTATTAGGAGAGGGCAAAATTTCTTCAAAAATGTAATTTTGTGTTTTTTCCTTTAATACTTTCTATAATATTTATATTTCCAGAATTTGTGACTACAAACATGGAGTTGGAGACTGATGAATAAAGATGAAAAATTGATCATTCAGTAGGAAATCCTACATTGCATTGTGTTTCCAAGCGCTACACTTTGAGCTTTTTCTCAAAAAGTGCTTTTATTAAATCCGAAAATGTGGATATACAACTGTCTAAATATCTCCAGAACGCAGTGCACTACAGGGGTCATTCATACATCAAATTGTAGCTTTTGACGTACAGAATCCAGCCACATCAAAAACTCATAACCTAGATCTTGCAACTTATTACCCATTTTTCTAGGGTCGGTCACATATTTGTTGATAAAGATCACATAATTTCATGGCAGTAAATGGAATCTTAATTGAAAGTTTGCAGAAGTAACATTTCCAAACTTTGTGAAACAAATTTACATATGACGGTGTTTAATAATTTGTACACTGTCAGTTGATCATTCCAAGTTTTTCTTTTTCCATTGTAGAAAACAGTAAAATGACTGGTTGAAAGTGAAATGAAATTGCCCATTTTGATATTGCTCCTTTACCACAAATGATAAACCTTTTTAAACTGAAATTTGACAGTTGAAAGGAAAACTACTGATGATTTCAAGATGTTTTGGACTGGTTGCACGGGATGTATGAAAGCCATGTATGTATATTGATAAGACAGTATTTTTCAAGCAGGTGTAATTCACTTTTGTTTACGAGAACACCTTATAACTGATACCTTAACTTAGATGGCACTCTTTTCTTTTAAATTTAGGTGATGAAAACAACTTCACATGAACTTGACAACAGCTAATATATACGGAAAACTTTACCATGTTGGAATATGTGTCAGCAACTTCAAATAAAATGCAAAACATTGTAAAGTATTTCACTTTGGCCAGTTTTGTCGAAGCTTTGTCCAGTTTAACTGGAACATTGAGATGCAAAGGCATCTTAAAAACTGTTTTCAACTTACAGCTGGAAGTACGTACAATGATGCAGATGATTTATAAAAGCATGAATATGTTTACCAGTTGGTAGTGCATGATGAGAGATTCAAAGCAAATAGTTTCCGTTCTTCTCAGAAGGGTTTTCTAAAATTGAAGATGGGTATCTCGTCTTTGTGAACTAAGTCCACCTTCCCTGCAACTTTCTTACAGCCAGAGGATGAAAATACTGGCCAGTCATCAGGAAAATATGTCAGCTGGTCCGACACCCACTCCAGACGCTCCTCGCTTGGTGAAATGTTCTTGCACTCAAGCCGACGTCTGGCACACTGCTTGATGTGGAATTTCTCCAGGGGCAAGAAGGGAATACGGACGTAATTGTCTGGATGAAGCCAATTCCTAAATGTATCCAACTTGTCCAGGGTTGCTGTGAGGTGCTTCCAAGGTTCCTGCCAGCTGGATGTCTGGGTGGTGAGGCTATGTCGGTCATGACCTCGTCTCATATTGGTGATGAGGAACTCGCTGATGGCTTGAGAACCAATCATAGTCATAATGATGAACACTCTGGTTCCTTTTTTTAACTGCGATGGAAATGAGGTGTTGATCCCAGATAGGACTTGGCCAAGTGCTTGGGTAAGGTCATTGGGTGTGTCGTCTTGTAGCTCATCAAAGATGAAAAACGAGACACAGCACGAGTTGGGTTCCACGTTCTCCTTACCTCTCACCCAGTCTTCGATGGTATGAACAAACATTTCTTTCGACTGCTCTTTCTGTCTCAGCAAGAATACATCAGAACTGAACAGATGAATACAAGAGTCTCTCTCGGTCCCTTTCAACACACTCTCTGTGATGATATTGGCGGTGTGGGTTTTGCCAACCCCAGAACTGCCATGAAAGAACATGATAAGGTTGTGTCTGCTCTGAAACATGTTACTGCTTAAGGCACTGATGATCAGGTTTAATGCAGCTGGTTGGCCAATCAATCCCTTTTGAAGTTCACCTTTTACATATGTGATATTCACGTTTGGGCATACACTACTTGAAGCAAACATGGATATAAGGATTTTCGGAGTTCCAAACCACCAGAATACTATTAACCCGATGAGCAGTACCAAAGGAATGAGGCGTAATAGGGAACAGGCACAGGAGGCTAGAAATCCACGTGATGTGATCTCATGGGGATGATCTTGCTCCAAGATCCCCTGGTAGGGATCAGAGCTACCGAGGCTCCTTCCAGGCCTGCTCGTGCCTTCTCTTGGTAGTTGAGGATCAGTCCTTTCCTTGGGTAGGTGTCGCTGTCGCAAAGTGTGTGAATCTGGCCGTCCGTAGTTGCCTCCATCTGTCTGGTTCAGTGGTGATCCTCTTCCATCTGTGAGACTCCTCATTGACATCTTAACCCCTGGTGATGCCTTCCTCTCTCTACCCTTGTGAGGAGACTCGCCTCCATATGAATCTCCATGCTTTGTGGAACTTGACAATCGACCAGTCCCCTGCTTTGATTTATCAGGTGATCCAGAGATAACGCTGGGAGCAAATGGGGATCCCTTGGGAGAATTTGGGGGTAGGGTATAGCAGAGGGTATTCTGTAGACAAACTGTTCGGTGTCCTGATGGAGAATCAAAGACTACAGCTCTGGACTGCTGATACAATCCGGGTGCACCCGAGGAGCTGACTGCCCCAACAGGCATGATGGCTTGAGATGAGGTAGGAGACACCTGTAATTGAAGAAACAGTGAAGGTGAAGCCGTGGGAAAAAAACCTCTACACAAGATTCAGCACATTGGACAAGCACACCTGTCATTGCTAATGCAGCCACTGGTCAATCACATGCATGTAGCATTGGTCCATCATCTTTTATTATTTTTTATTAAAGTCCGGATTTTTCTGCACAATCAACCAACACAGCAGGTGCATTTTGTCCGCAGATCAGAAACTGGGTCAATCAAGCCCAACAAGATCAACAAACCCCACTTCTCCACTGAGCAATCAGTTCAAAGTAAAGCAATATGCATGTATTTCAGATTCAGAGTTGAAAATTACAATTTATCATGTATTTATAACATTTTTCTCTTCTTGACGAGCACTCTCAAGTTCTGTTCTGGGCCCTTTCAATTTTACCTTCTCATTCACAAATGGCCATGTCAGGGCCAGGCAATCCTTTGGTGGACTGTCATGCCCAGAGGGTAGCATCAAGACTGGGGGTGGTGGCAGGTTGCATTCTAGAGGCTGCACAGGGGGTGGTGTTGTCCTGCTGGGGCTTGGGGCACGTGGTAAAAACATCATGGGTAAGTTGCTGCAGGTGCAGACACTGTAAAGAAAGAACATATTATATAATAAAGAATGGATTGTAAAAGACATATTTTACCTCCGTCTGTGCAACTCTCTTCAGTGGTAGTACCACTGAAGAGAGTTGCACAGATTGAGGTAAAGTTCTGGGAGTACCACTGGTACTCCCAGAACTCTGCTGTTTCTTGTCCACCGCCCTCCCACAAAGCCCATCAGCAGACCTCGAACCCCGGACTTCTGGGGTTTGTCATCTCCAGCAGATGAGTGGTTTTAACAAAGAAACATGCCATCCCATTATTTTTTTAAATTCATCATTTATCAATTATGCACTTGAGCTACATCCGTGAGTCTACCAACTGCTTTCTCTGTTGTATGCGACTGAACTATACTTTTTAATTTGAAGCTGGTAAAAGTAAAGTGGAAGAAAAAACCTCTGACAGGCAACAAATGACATGGTACCCCGACGACAAACGTTCAAAATATATCATTTTGGATCTAACATGTCTAAGGTTACTGCCTAGGCACTACTTAATGTTAGAAATTTACCAGGAAAAGATACTTTTACCTTTAACATTGAATTTGAAACGTTATCGTGGTTATTAATAAAACGGCACTGTTGACGCTTTCTTTAATTTTTTTATTTTCTTTGATAAACATAAGCGAACTTACACGTAAATCGGTGATTTTCGATTATCTGACTAAGAAGTGGTCAGTGCCCGTGCTGTGCTAGCTGCTGTGGTGAATGGAGGTCACAGGTACTAGGTCATAGCGGGAACGTGACTTTGAAGCCCTACGGCGATTTTATGTTCAATACTGGTCAGACCCAAAAAGCCGTCTGTGTTACTTCACACCGTGCAGCGCAGTGTGTTGCTGTTGCCCGGCAGCGCATAGCAGCTAGCACGGCGGCGCGGACGGACGTCGGTGACCGGTGGTGAGAACGCAACGAGCAGAAGAGAGGATTAAGGACATGACAGAATTCGTACCGGTGTAGGCCTAAATGTAAAAAAATATCACATTATTTGTGTGCAGGTGTGATTAGAACCTTTTGGCAAGTAGGTGAGCAATCTCTTAGGAGTGATTTATGTACAAATTATGTGAAATGCGCTTGCTTAGACTTCGCTTAATCTTATATTTTTTGCTCGATGTTGCTGTAGGAAACAGAATGGAGGTAGGAAAATACTACAAACAATATTTGTAGGCCTAAACAGCGAGAAAAAAATGATAGGTGTTCTTACCTGTTTGGGTCGCACTTTGTAATAAGCCTAGAGGATCTGTCACTGAACAGCCATGATCTAAGCACTAAGTTCAACTCTACCTCTTTAGTCATGTCAGAAACTGACTTTTTATAGCTTCTGCACAGCTTCTGGAGTTGTAATCAGTAGGGCAGTAGTACTCTGTATATCGCTGACTTGGGTGAGTTGTGTTACAGGGTTTAAAAGCATTTTGTATAATTGCTTTCTGTTGGCAAGAGTTCCATATGGACATCACTTTTAGTGAAATTTCCATTGCAGTGCTTCTGTCGTCAGAAAGTGATAATATCCTAAAAGTCAAATTTAGCAGGAAAATATTGAAGTGTTTACTGAGAATTTTTCAGGTTTGTTCTATTATATGGTTTGTGCACAGGGTGTCAGGTGATAGAATTGCTCTTTACCTTTCAAATATAGCTAATACTACTGGCTTTATGGACCATTAATTCAAGTGACGGCAGGAAGACTGCAACTTGAACTATGGAGTTTCAGCACAGCGCCAGTATGGCAAGTCTGCCTAGCCTTACAGGCTTCAGCGAGGCAATTAGTGAAGCTGAAGAAATCGAAAGCGTAAGTAGCAAGTGTCTGGTAGATGGTTGCATGGACTTGGTTGTAAAAGTGTTTGTTCAGAATTGCAGCCTGTTTAAACAAAGAAAGATGATTGACATATCCAAAGATGTACATTTGTTGGGAGATGTTAATTATGTAATCATGGGTTTTGCCCTAACACTGATGTATATTCATAACAATGTGTGTTGAGTTTGTCCGAGAGCTTGCTAGAAAATTCACAAGGTTACCCAGGTGGGACTTGAACCTACAACCTCCTGCTTACTAGTGCAGACGTCTTAACCACACAACCACTGAGTTTGCCGTGGTTATTGGCAATTTATTTCCAAAAATGGATGATTGAATTCTTGTTTGCCTAGCATTCTTGTCTACTCAGTCAACGCATGAAAAAGGGTTAGGTTAGTTTGTAATTTTCAGTTGTCTCAGTTTTTGTCTGTTTTGTAGAGCTGTTTTGACTGTTGGTTTAACTTCTTATTTGATTCTTTTCCTGCTTTTAGGTCAAGAGATTGCAGCAGCAAGGCGATGCAGCCTTCCAAGCCAAGGACTTTGCTCTGGCGGCAGCGTGCTATGGAGAAGCACTGGAGATAGACACTGACAATGCTCAGTTGCTCGCCCGGAAAACCATCTCCAACATTGAACTCGGAGAGTGTGCCGAGGCGAGGAAAGATGCTGAGTATTTGATCAAGCTGAACCCTCATGTACCCCAGGTATGTCGATCAGGGTATATGGTCCCCCAAAACTATTTATCAGAGCTCTTTATTTATTAATTTTAACTACTTGATGCAGTCAATTGACTTTGCCCTGATTTGGGGAAATTTCCCAACCAAAGTTTTTCTTTTCAAAACTTTACAGGGTCACTACCTTCTAGCCGTTAGCCTGAATAACCTTCAGGAGTTTAACCTTGCAATCAGTGCCTTCCTGAATGCCTTGCATTACGATGTCAAACACCGAGACCGACTTGCCGACAACGTAGCAGTTGTAGCTGGAAACCTCTGTAACATCCCTCCAGAAGCTTTGGAAACTTTCGCAGGTCAGCCTCCATAGTTGGTTTGAGTTATTTTTCTTTATTCTCTCTCTAAATTTTTATTTCAGTCCACTGAAGACCCTCCAAAGTCAACATTTTGCTGGAGAAGATAAAGATTTTGGGGAGTGCAGGAAGCCACTGAACATTTAACACTTAGAAAATCCCATAAATTGGAATTTGATTCACAGATTTGTATGTGCTGCTATGCGAAATTCACCTTTCAGTGTTAAATTGAATAATTTGAGGATGGCAATTGCTGACTTATAACAAAGAGTAATAGGTCATAAGGAGTTTGGCCTAGAGGTTAAGGTTTGTGATTCATAGCTGGAGGGTCGAGGGTTCAAACCAAACTCTGGGCCATAGAATGTGGATTTGGACAAGCCACTTCATCCCTACTTGCCTGTCTCCACCCAGGAGTGCAAGTGGGTAGTGACATTAGCTGGGGAGGCAACCTACGATGGACTGGCATCCCATCCAGGGGGAATAAAAATATTCTCAGTTGTTTCATGCCAAGGAAACCGGAGGTAAACACTGCTCTGATGAGCCAAATTGGCTCAAAGCAGAAGTGTGAGAAGTTTCCTGGTGGAAATTATCCTTTGTTCAGTCATCATTTGAGTACCTCTTTCTTATTCTAATAGACTTGTCGCCGGCTGAAAAGCTACTGGAAGTGGGTATCAACTTGAAGCGAGCCAATCAGAATGCTTCCTGCATTGAGGTGCTGCAAAGTGCCCTGGATCTGAAAACGCTGGACGAATTGTGTCAACAGCGGGCACTGTTCAGCATCGGAGCAGGCTATGCCGGTAATACAGATTATGAATCGGCAAAAGACTTTTACAAACAGTGCTTGTCTATCGCTCTCCAACAGAAAAACCAGCGATATGAAGCTGAGGTCTACTGCCGCCTGGCTGAAATATACATACAAGAGGAGAGCCTTGAGCAAGGGATCTTGTACTATGTAAAGCTTCTCTCAATCTGTCAAGACCTTGAAAAACTAGAGGTCAGCCCCAATGAGTCCTGTGATGTGAATTTGCTGCGAGAAGTTCACGAGACCCTCAGTAACGCATACAAGGCTGTGTGTGATTTTCCACATGCACTGAAGCATGCCCAAAAGAATCTTGAAGTGCTAGGAGGGGTCAAGGAGGACTTTCAAATGGAGAAAAGTGATCTATTAGGGAAGGCGCACTTTACAGTAGCTTCTCTACATGAAGCAGTTGAAGATTTTGTGTCATCACTTGGTCACTTTAAATCTTATCTTGCAATAGCTAAGGCTTCAAATGATCGTGCGGGCATGGGGAGAGCCTATGGGTGTATTGGAAGAATCTACCATAAACTGTACAACTATTCATTAGCTCAGAGCTTCTATGAGCAACAACTTCATATTTCTGAGAAGCTTTCATATCACACAATGCAAGCCACGGCTCTCAGAAGCCTTGCCAATGTTCATGAAGACTTTGGCAACACAGACAGGGCACTGGAATGCCTTCAGAGGTACCTCCAAATCAGCCGGAAGCTTGATGAGTTTGCCACGGAGTGCCTGGCATTTATCGCCATGGGAGAGCTGCACCAGGCTCATGGAAATCCCCAACACGCTCAGCATTTCTACGAGCAAGCTCTACATCTGGCTGAGCGATCACATGAAACTGAGCTGGCCTATGCTAGCAGAAGCAAACTCGCCCAGGTGTTGCTCATTTCTCGAGCTGAGAAGGATCTCGAGAGAGCGCGGATGCTGGCAGGAGATTCCATTGAGTATTACATCCAAGCCCTGAAAGATCCCAAGCAGAACAAAGAGAACACCTTAAAGTATCTTGAGCAGAGCTACAAACTCATCCAAGTCGCTCTGAAGAAACTTACCAGACCATACGAAGCCCTAGAGTATGCCGAAACCCAAATGAGACGAGAGTTTCTCAACATGGTGGCCAAGAACACTGCTAGTTTAGGCCAGGGAACGGAGGCTGTACAAGACTTGCTCAGCAGTTACGCAACCATCGATGAGATGCTAAAGATTGCAAACAAGGAAACTGCAACAGTTGTGTATCTCTCCCTCTGCCACTCCTGTGTTCTGAGTTGGGTCTTCCGACCGGGAGAAGGTTGCTGGACCGGCAAGGACGACCAAGACGCTGCCACCCAGGACTGTCCCCGGCACATCCAAAACCTCATTTCCTCCATGAGAGTCACCAAGCACCAAGCAGATGAAGCTTATGAGACTGAATATAGAGCCCTGCCTCTCCGAGACTCCAAGATACATCAGTTGAAGACCATGAACTTTGCCAAGACAAAACGAGGAGCCTCGAAAACAACCTCTCTAGATGCTGCAGAGGATGAAAGTAGCTCAAAGACAAAAGAGTCACCTTCCAGAAAGCTACACAAGCTTCTTCTCTCCCAAGTGGAGTGTCTTCTCGAAGGGTGTAGCTCAGTCGTGATTGTTGCCGATCGGGAACTAGCTCAAGTTCCATTTGATGCCTTAGAAGACGAGGAAGGGTATCTATTCGGTGACAGGTATCACCTGACTTTACTGCCCTGTCTAGAAGCTTTGAAATACACCCACAAGCATAGCAGCAGTGACAGTAATCAAAACCGTGCAGAAATTGTCACAAACTCTCAAAAATCACCAACACATCCCATATACCTGGACCACATGCTGAGAGTGGTCATCCCTCCTAAGGAACGCCCTCACAGCATCGTCAGGGAAACAGATGCCGAAGCTCCCAAAATGTCCCAGAACAGCACCAGGCCATCATACATCAGCTTTGACCTTAACTCCTACCACTTTATTAAAAGTCCCAAAGACAGGGTCTCCGTGATGGAAGACCGATTTCTGCGAGGCAGAGAGCTCAGTGGGAGTACCCTGATTTCGAGGACATGGAGCGGGCCCGACCTGCCCTCAGCACATGAGGGGAAGATTCAACACTATCAGCAGCAGAATAGTCAACTGAGGGCGCTTGTCATTGGCAACCCAGCACTTCCAAAGAAGTTGAGATTGCATGGCAAGGTAGATATCTTGTAGAGTAGTGTATTTTTTATAAATGGTTGGATGTTAAACAGTTCAGCTACCATTCCCATGAACTTTCAGCATCATCTTCTAAGGGCCTGTTGGAGATTTGTAATGCATAATGTAAAGAGTAATCTGCCTCGAGCAGATGAAGCACCCCCTCATCAGTTGATGTGTTGGTCAACCAAAGGAGGCTCCAGTTGCTAAAAAAATATGTGTAGCGCCCTCTCTTGGTCCAGCTCGAGGCCCAAGACAAACTAACCATGAATGCACTTAACTGTGGCCAATGTTATGCAGTTCACCATTTGCTCTAAAACTTTGTTTTATTTAATGCCACTTTGAAACAAGTGTCTGATAATATCTTTTCAGATTTGGGAACCGCTGTCAGAATTGCACATCGCTCAAGAGGAGGCTCACAGGATTGCTCACCGCCTTGACACAAAGGCCATTGTGGGGTCAAAGGTCACCAAAGAAACCGTCCTAACTGAATTACCCAAATCATCGCTGATCCATCTTGGTAAGACCACTTTTAAGCTTTTGGAACTTGAGAGTTTGTATGACTGCAACATTTTTATCAGAAGTAAACAGTTTATTGAGTTTTTCAAATGTTTGAATTTTTAACAGCAATGTACGGCTCATGGGAGCAAGCGTGCCTAGCCTGCACACCAAACCCAACCAGTCAACCACTTGCTGACAGATCCCATGATCAGAGTGATTGTGTGATTGGAGTGGATGACATCATCGGTCTGAAACTGCAGGCTAAGCTGGTGGTGATGAGCTGTTGCTATGGGAACCGTCACCGTGACGTTCACCTGGAACTGCCGCTTGCATTTCTTGTGGCAGGTGATGACTTGAAGCTATTTTGTTTTGTTTTAGAGCCTTATGGAAATCATCGTAATGTTTCTCTATTTTTAGTCTTTCATGATAATTTTGTGTACATGTTTTTGAAAAAAATGTGACCTGCCACGACAAAATGGGCGTAAAGTCGCATCCAGCTCTTACCTTTTGTGAGGGTTCAAAGTCATATTGAAGTGGAGGTCAATTTTTTGGGGGGAGGTTGTGTAATTCCAAATGTTTCTCAGAATCATATATTTAAAAATGTCATTTTCTCAGCAATTTTGATGATAGCTTTATTTTGGTCTGAAATGTTGAAACAATGTCGGAAACAAAGACGCAAATCTGCCAGAATAATGTCACAATGTCACCTTCTACTTTTACCCTAAGTGTATCATGTACTTACCACTGGAAAGCTCTTTGTCTGCTTAATAAAAAACACCAATATCTCAGTTTTTTAATATTCCGACTTTCAGCTCATTTTCTGGTAACAGGTCACAAATACTTAAGCATGCTTCTCTGAACTGCAGAATTGCCCACAAATTTACGTATGTTTCTAGCTTGTACTTGAAATGATCTCGAAAAAAAGTGAAAGAAAAATTGTAACCATTCAGTTGAATGCTATAATTCCTTCAACTTGATTTTTTTCCAAGGTGCTGAGTCGATCCTACTTCTACTGTGGTCTGTGCCAGACATCACCCGGGATAAATTCTGGCATCATTTCTACCTGGCTCTGCAAGAAGGTCGTCATGTCTCAGAGGCCGTAGCCCAAGCCAAGAACTCTTTGAGAGAAGACGAGAGGTAAGCTGTCAAAAAGAGCTACAAACATTTCCCAGTTAGCATCTGTGATCAACTTCCACCCTCCCCCCACACACTACCCCTCTTGCCAGTAGGATTGTCAAGTCTTCCTGGGGATCAGGGTTTAGTGTGTCAATCACACCGTCACTCCATCGGCATCCTTGATTCCTTACACAGGTTCCGTTCACCTCGCTACTTGGGGGCCTTTTGTCTCCTTGGAGGGGATCCCTTTATCAGCCTCCTGGATGTCAAGCACGGCATGTTGGATCAGTTTCTCAACACAATGGAGGAGACTTACCTCAGCAGTCAAAAGCAAGACGTATTGAACATAAGGAAGGTTGACGAACAGGGTGTGTGGCACTTACTAGTCTTGTTTTTGAATGAGCATGCTAAACTTTACATTCTTAGTTTCCATATTCTGTCTCTGCAGCGTCTGTTTCAATACGGCCGTTTCACAAAAATGCACCACCAAAAGTTTGCAATGCATTGGCCAATCACAGTGCGCGAAATTTGTCGACCCAATGCATGTTTAGAAAGAGTCGACAAATTTCACACGTTATGATTGGCCAATGTGTTGCAAACTCTTGGTGGCGCACTATTGTGAATCGTCCGTATTTGGCTATTAATTCATGTGGCAGATTCTCCTATTTCCCCTTACTTCCTGGCCTTTCTCTAACCTTTTTTTGGTAGGTTTTATTGGTTTATTTTCTCGTCTTTCACTCGGGAAGTTGTCCTCAAAATACACCAGCATATCTTTTAAAATAAATCTCCTTAAATAACTTTTCAAGCAGCATAACGGTGTTTCTTGATAATGGTTTTCAGGTTCATAGCTGAATCAACTGCTAGGTTTCCTCTGGGTTTTTGCCCTTCGTTGGCAAAGGTTATTGTTTCTCAGAAAGTCCAGTTAATTTCCCCTTTTTTCGATGTCTCACTTTCTTTTCCAGAGGGTGCTTCAGAGTCACTTCCGGAGAGGATGAGGAAGCATTTGTCTGGTCTGCTGCAACATCATGCCCAGTACTCAGATGCTATACCACAGTTAGTTAAGCTGGTAGGAAACTATTATTGATTTAGTCCTTACAAAATCACAAGACTGACTGGATTACATACAAAATAAAAAGGTCTCAGTAAAGTATAAAAGGGCGAATGGACGATTAAAAACATCAAATCAAAACTTTCAAATGTTAAGATAACTCAAAGGAAAGTTTTGATGTGTGACCGCAATTTTATTAAGTGATTGGGAAATTCTTTCTTTACATTTTGATTAGAGTTGTCAAAAGATTTGCAGGGTGAAGGCTATAAAGATGAGTTGCAAACATCACATTAGAATTCCTATTAGTACAAGTACTGGACATTGGTGAATTTTAGTCAGTTGAAATCTTGCAGTTGGAGGTAATTTAGTTTGTTGAAACTTGTCATGGGTGGGATATAACACCATGGTTGTCTTTATTTTTTCCGCAATGCAGTTGAGCCATTGCCTCCATCTCACAGACCCTCAGAGCGACCATCCAACACCCCCCTCTGCCCAGTCGCTCCCACCGTGCATCTTAAGAGCACCCTCGGCCATCCCATTGCTCAATCAGCTGGGGTTTCACTTCCAGGCGGCCGGGTCTGGTACCCTGGATCCTCAGGTGGTCTTTCCACAGTGGGATCCGGACTCCATAATAGAGCCTGCACTGCAGGCCCTCAAGGGCTTACAAGGTACAGCCTCCAGAAAGGTCGCAACCAGTGGCCGTGACTTTGGATATAAATTTGCTGTCGATGTTCTTTGGTAGCCATTTCCATAAAAGAAGTGCCCATTCGGTTGTTAATAATAAAATGGTTGATAATCAAGGTGTGAATTGATAATCCAGTTTCAGTGTCACATCATGCACAAATGCCATCAGCTATTTGCTCAAGTGCAGAAGTTGAACAGTTTGTTGGCTTTGACCAGAGTAATTTTTAAGTTCATTACTGAGAGAAAAAGAGAGCAGTTGAATTTTGCTCTTACTTGTTGCAGACATTTGTGAGAAGGCGGAGTGTGCCCACAATTTGGCCAGAGTCTTAGAGAGTCAGGAAAAACTGTTATCAGGTCTCATTGACGTGGTAAGGACAAATTAATCAGTTTTCATGTTTTTATCGTTTTCTGTTCATTTCTTGTTTTAGTTTCTGCTCATCTTTGGACAAGGTTTTACTTCATCTTAAAACCTCTGTATTTTCTCACGTACCACCAATCCCATTAATGTGTTATGTGCAATCGATCATCTAGATGAGCTTCACCAAGCACATGCCAGAGATCCAGCTGAAGGTCAACGACACAGGGGTTAGTCATCTCTGGGGTCATCACCAAGCGAGGGCGCTGCTGACCAGCCTGGGCTTTGCTCAAGTGGGCCAGTTCCTGATGTTTGATGGAACAACAGCTAATAAGTAAGAACGCTATCTTAATTTGAATTGTTAAGATTGTACAACCAACGACTCATTTAAAAACCATTTAAACCTTCAAGGAAAGTTTCAGACTTGTTGGAAAGTTTCAGTTAAAACTTGGAAATCTGTTTTGCTTCTTGTCTGCCGCACTGTTAGGAAGTTGGTCAATTTGACTGGTGACCCATGCATAAAATATATACTGGGCACCAGGCAAAATCGACCAGTGGTTAACAAATTGATGCCAGTCAAACTTGCCCTATGGTGCTTGGAGGATTTCAAGAACACACCACATGATTATCGTCATTTTTGAAATTCTACACAAAATGAAAAAGAATAAGTCTGTGTTGGTTGTTTTCCCGATTCATGCAGGCGTCTCCTCCATGCAGCCCTGCTAGTCCTGTGCTCCACCATGGGTGAGAAGGGGCATGCCATGCTGCATCGTCTAGACATCCGCTACCTGGGCATCAGCACCAAGTCACCCATCCTCCGCTCGGCCCGTAAGACCCCCATCAAGTCAGCCCTCAGGTCGGCCAGCACGAACCGAACAATGACCCCCAGCGCCCTCAGGTCATGCACACCCACTGCCGTCAGGTTACGAACAGCACCGATAGCCATGGGCAAGGAATCCACTCAGGTGAAGTCGCTGCCATCACTGAATCCCGTGAAGGTGTCCAAAAACAAGGTGAGATGATTCATCTGAGATCCAACAGCTGTGATAGGGATTTTGACGAATAATCTGGATTTTCTATCAACACTGAAAATGTTAGCTCCTTCAGCAGTCTGTAACTTTTGTACTGAGACATCAGGGATAGATTGACATTAGGGATAGATTGACATCAGGGATAGATTGACATCAGGGATAGATTGACACCAGGAGTAGATTGACACCAGGGATAGATTGACACCAGGGATAGATTGACATCAGGGATAGATTGACATCGGGGATAGATTGACATCAGGGATAGATTGACATCAGGGATAGATTGACATAGGGATAGATTGACATCAGGGATAGCTTGACATCAGGGATAGATTGACATCAGGGGTAGATTGGCATCAGGGATAGATTGACATCAGGGATAGATTGACACAGGGATAAATAGACATAGGGATAGATTGATATCAGGGATAAATAGACATAGGGATAGATTGATATCAGGGATAGATTGACATCAGGGATAGATTGACATAGGGATAGATTGATAATCAGGGATAGATTGACATAGGGATAGATTGATAATCAGGGATGAAATCAAAACAAATAAGTCATTTCACTGACTGTCCATCCCTTAGGAAAATGTTTAATAGAAAATAGTTGATGGCAAAGTCTTTTCAGCTGTTAAAAATTGAATGATTATTTCTATTCCAGTTTGCGTTTTCTACTCCATGGTGGAGTCAACCGACCAAGTCACCTGAGGTTAAGGAAAAGATGCGGCTAGCTAGAAGGTAAGAATTTCCTATCTATAGGAAATGTTTGTCATTGTATCCTTTTGAAGTAGTACACTATTCTTTTGTACATGTTTGGGCATTTGTACTCTCAGAAAACCTTGAGGCATAAATGAATTTGTGATGAGAAACTAATTTTCAGGCAAGGTTCCCATGTTGTCCAGACAGGATTTTATTTTTTGAGTGTCAAAAATCAAGCAGAGAAAAAAGCCTCTTTATAAATTTCAACCTTTGTAACGAAAATGCTATGATTAAGAATTTGGATCGACAACAGAAGAGTTACACACTCCATGCCTTTTTTTTCATAGCAGATTGTTTTTTCACGAAATTGTTCCCACCAACTTTGCAGCTTGAGTGACCTCCACTTGGAATACGCCCGACGTGTTCAACACACTCGTAACTGGCACGTTGAGTCCATCACCCCACAGGCCCAGAAATCGCTGTCAGCCATTGGTCAGCCAAAGCCCCGCACCCAGGTTGTCAAGGTCAAGGCCGATGCCACGCCCTCATGCAGCCGGGAACCGGTGAACCGGGAAACAGAATTAGGCACAGAGGCAATAGAGCAGAGACGAGACTACAGCCGTTACTTACTGCATGCCCGCAATACAGACGTGGAGCGACGACATGTGGACGCAGTGCAGAAAATCTTCCAGCCGTACGTCAGCCAAAGAACAGCTGCTGCAGTTATCAAATGAAGTGACTTGACTACAAGAAGTCTGACTGAAAACTTCGTCAAAATTCCGAGTTCTAAAATGTTGCTCGTGCATCTGGATGCTACATAGTGTAAAAGCAGCACCTGCCACACTGCTCTTTGCATTATCTGTTATCATTCTGGTCAGACCCAATTTGTTTTGCAATGCTAAATTTTTATGTACCCAGATTTATCATATTTCAGTACCCAATTTCATATGAACAAGCGTGACAAACGCATGGTTGATAAAGATTTTCCTCATCATATGTTTGGATATGTACGGATAATCAATGCCCGTGTATTTCTAAGGAATTTTCATGAAAATCAGGATCGCATAGCAGATTACAAAAGAAGATCATGAAGTGAGATAATCTCATCACACTGATGATGGAAATAGTTGTTAGTTTGCGAGGACAGTTTTCTGAAGACCTGTTAACATATTTATTCTGGCTGCATGAGCATAACAAAGTACCCAGGTTTCATGTTGATAGTACATGTACATTGCATTCAAATGCACACACAGTGTTTGTACACTCTTCCTGTGATAAGGGATAATAATGCCTTCTCGTGTGAAAAAAAGTGTTTGAGAAACTGCATCAGGGGTTTAATAAACAAAAATTTACCTCAAAAGATTCTTGATATAGAGTGTTCCTAGAGGATTGAAGGTCATGCTTAGAATGTTGCAAGATTTGATGGACAGAGAATGTTACTATATCTTGTATAAAAGCCACACATTGCCCACTTCCATACAATTGGAGAGCAAAATGAAGGTAACGATAAAAATCTGCTAAATTTTAGACAAGTTATCTTATGGATGCACATGTTATTGTACACACTAGCAATCCTTACCTTCTGACCCTGCTCCTGTGAAACATGTAGTGTACATGTCTTCATTTGCCAAAACTGGCTAGAATTCTAGTTTTTCGGAATGTCCTCTAAATATAATGCCTCAATCCTTCTGTTGTGAAAGACGACGACTACCCAAGGCTGTAAACGTAATTTTGGACGATGAACACCTTGTGAGACTGTTTTCAAAAAAGTGAAATAAAAATGTGGAGGTGTCCTAAAAATAAGGCTTGCCCTTTTGATGAATATTCATCACTTCCTGCCTCCTTTGCATTCATGCCATTCTTACTAATGATGATGGATTGGAAAACACAGACCTGTGGGATGCAGAGAAGTCTTTCACCCCATGACTTTAATCAAGTACATGATATGTGTCACTTGTTGGTGTCGTTTCTTTTTGCTTTGCCTCTTAAGATGGCCGTTTTGAAAAGTCTGCTATACAGGCCTACCGCTGAGGGAGAGTCATCATTCCCAGGTATGGGATAGGTGATCAAGTTGGGGTTACAATTAGTGTCCACTACCCCCACAGTGGGGATGTTCATTTTGGCTGCGTCTGTCACTGCCAGGTGTTCTGTGAAGGTGTTTGTCAGGGTATGGAAGAAGATGAGTAAATCCGGTAGGCGTGTCCCCGGGCCGTACTGGATGGGGGCGTTGGTGAAGCACCCACCCTGCCAGGGGCGTGTGTGGGCGTACTCCCCACACTCCTGCGCCAGCTCCTCCATCTGGAATGAGAACTGCGGCATGCGGTTAATGAAGAGGATGATGCCTTCTCGATGCGCTATGTGAGCGGTGAAGTTTAGGGCCTCTTTGAGCAGCACCACCGTCTGATCCAAGTCGATGATGCATTGGTTCTGTCTGATGCCATATATGTACTTCTTCATGTGAGGGTTGATCAGGCCATCTTTGTGGCCCAGGTGCACCCGAGCATCAAAGAGCTCTTGGAGTTTGACTAATTCTTTGACCTTGAAGAAGTCAGGATTTTGTAGGGGATCCGTGATCTCTGAAGATGATGGCCTTGTTGTATCAACATCTGCAAATAGGAAGCAGTTTTTAAAACTAGGACGGTAGGTAACAGACAATACATGTATGTATTTCAAATTCTCTTCCCACTTCTCTTATAAAAAATTAAACAAGGTGTTTTTTTTGGACAAGTCTATAGACCTTTTTCTAGTGATGTCACGATCATGCAGGACCTATGATGTGTTGTGATCGTAATCTACCCATTCAAGATGAACTATTCAAGCATGCAGTCATAAAAATAACACCCAATTAAGCTATATCTGTTTGTGGCTCTGAAACGGCTACGGCTGCACGAAGGAAGGAAGTGAGTCGACGTGTTTGGGGTTTCTGGTGAACGCACACACCTAAAATGTGTGGCTGCAGGAAGTGTATGCGGGAAAAGATAACCGTTGATCGGACAAACACTTTTGGAAGGTTCGATGTTCACATGGGTGTGGGCACACAGATTTATTTTAACCCCTTCGCGCCGGGACGTGGATAGAGCCGCCGTCAAAATTGAGATCCTCTGCCCGCTTTTCAGCTATTATTCTTGGCCCACGCTCGAGCCAACACAGTTAAAGAAGGCAGACCCTGGCTCTTGTATATATGGTAATTGGTCTTTGTGCATAGCCCAAAAATGAAAAGACCAATTTTGCATCATAATCACCAGCTTCACAATAGTCCCCACTTTGAAAAGAGGCAACGGGAATGTGGAAGCGTGAGTAAAGCCGCATGCCACCGAACAATCAGCCTTTTCACAGTG
>NW_019091381.1:1537411-1569093 GCF_001949145.1 Acanthaster planci | reverse complement strand
AACCGAGTTTGGCATGTTAAATGAATTCAGTGATGTTGCACAGTGCCGCCATTCTGTTCTAGCCCTTAATCAAGTTATTGTACGAAAGTAGTAAACTTTGTTATCTGAAATATACTTATTTTCAACGATACATGACGAAAAAACTTACTTTGAAGACGAGAACACTGCGAGAAAAACCGCATGGAAGCCGCCATGTTGCAATTTTTCACCAACAGAGGGCGGCAAACAATTGCCCCAGACTCCGCCTCCCCAAAGAAAAGCAGCAGTTTAAAAGGTTTAATAAAATTGATACTTTTCTTTTCTCTGATGGGAAAAAAGTATTGTTTTCCATTGAGAAGTGTAAACTGTCTTCTTATGCAGAAACGTCTCCTTAGTGACGAAATCTCAGTATATTTGAAAGAAAATGAAACTTTAAAGATTGAACAATTATGAGGAAAAATTTTACCAATTATCTGACTTCTTTTGCATGGGAACTTTATTGGAAATGAAATACGACATTTTACTTACATTCATTAACCAATTATTAAATGCTTCGCATCATTTCAATCCCTACAAATATTTTGAGCTCACAAATATTGAGGATGCCGAAATAAATGATACTGAATTTTAATATTGCTCAGATCAGTACGTGTGCCCGGTGCTCTTTGCAGTACCAGATGCATTTGTAGTTTTAATGAAGATGTCAAGTTCAAGGTTTTCCCTTTTCCCTTGCCCACCCTCATCCCCCAAGGAAAACTTAGTCCTAGTATCCGGTGACACCCCGACCCCTTGTTGTTAAACCCTCGCCCAACCGTTGGCACATCATTACGAAAGCGTATTGCTGCCAATCCGGAAAAAAAATCCATCTAGACTTAGTATCTCGTTTAAACGACATATCTCGTTTAAACGAGAAAAAAAAAATTTTTCGAGTCGGCAGCTATACGCTTCCGTACAACATCGATCGGCCGACATAACATTTTAGTTGCTCTTCAAAGAGAAAATTTAGATGCATTGGCTGTAAACGCTATAAGTCTCATTAAAATTGCCACTCCTCATTTAATGTCATAGGTTCACTTTAAGTTTTTCCTTGCATTCCTCTGTTGCCTAACCCATCACACAGGATATTATAGTCCACGATCTGCCGTCACCTAATTGGCCCAGAAAACTACTCCAACATTTCTGTTCCCTTCTTTAAGTTCTCTGTCACGGCAAAAGGACAAAACCCTTAGCTTCAAGGTATCCGATATTAAAAAAATAGATTTTTATGCCAAAATTAATGTAGCCTGTTCGGTATAAGATAAGTCAACGAAACTGTAACTCCGTCTTTTGTCGGGGTCAATTTGTCCTCTAAAACAGGCTCATACAAAGGCGCAAGTTTTACATTCCTGGACGATCCAGCGTGACTGGGGGGAAATTTTGGAGCTGGCATTCGGGATGAAATGAGGTTGGGTGTGGAAGGGTGAAATTAAACGTGGCATGAGGTGAGGAGAGGTGGAGTCATTCAAGTTGAATTAGGGGGGGGTGGTTGGAAGGGAGGGTTGGTTGCTGAAGAAAGTTGAATTGGGTGGTATGGAATAGGAGTAGAGGGTAGGGGTGGGGGCAGGGTGTGTGGACATTGCGAGGATGTTTTCTGAGGGGCACATACATGTAATTCTTTTCGGGGGGATTTCTGGGGAAGCACTGGTCAGATACAAACTTAAAAACCATTAGAAGTGGGAGGGGATCAATTTTAATGTTTTTTTTAAGCAAATTTGCCATTTTCATCCCCTATCTACTTTTCTTTTCTTGCTCCCTTTCAAATTTTTCCAGGGGAAGGGGGAAATTTTCCCTTACTACCCCCCCCCAACCCATGGCAGAGTGGTGTTAAATGGGTTGGGGTGGGGTGGATGGGGTTGGGTACATGGGTAAAAGGTTGGGGAGTCTGGAGGCAGTCAGGGATGACTTGAGTTGTTTGGAGTTGGGTGGGGACAGATTCGGGGTTGAGATAGGAAGGTAGATAGGATAGAATAGGCTGGGGTGAGATTGGATTGAGGAGAACCGTGCATTTATAATTCCAGTGGTACTCCATCCTGATTGGTTGTTGGTGCTGGGGTATCCATGTAGGGAAATGTACTACACTCATTGCAGTATTGTCCGTCTGTTGGTTGGTCATTCTGTCTGTATGCAATTGCAGTATCATCGTCATGATGACTGCGAATAGTTCTTTGGACACAAAACGCTCTCAAGCACCACTGCAACAGAAAACAAGTCAAAATAAAAATGAACTTTATTGCAGTTAAGACATGATTTGCAATTAGTGAAAACTCCAAATAATTGTTCTCCAAACTTAAGCAAAACATAACCAGGCCTATACATGTACCTTCAAAGAGCCGCAGCTGGTGCCCTGCAAAGCGGGTCTCCCGTCAGTCACACATTCGGAGCGTTTTTCATCCTTCTGGCATTTCAGCATGCCACACATTTTCTGGATGTGAGAAGAGAGGCTGGTTAATGCAGCAACAATGGATGCTGGAAAAAGGTTTAATACGTTCGAAATGTAATTTTTTTTAACCACGGAAAAGTTGTAATTGATGAGGACTATAATCTGTTAGAAGAGTGTTTGAAATACGTCACTACTGGCTGTTCTTATTAAGCCTAATCGACTTCATGTACAAATGTAACATGGGAGATAAAAATTAACTCCTGCACACAAAAACAGTATTCTATTTTCTGCTTTAGAGGGTTTTTGTTAACTTTGAAGATTATAGAAGACTTTTATCAACTCTCCATATTACAGTTTTATTTTGCTCCTTGCATGCTTTAGCTGTAGCCCCATATATCATCTGACACTGGTAGTCTGCATCGTAAATTCTTCCTGGCATTGCATTTGTATCCAAGGCAACACCTGGTGTCCGTGATGCAGAGAGAGCATCATCTAAACAGCGAGCACGGTTTGAACTGCAAATGTGAAATGCAAAGACGATCGATATCCAGTCAATTCAAACTTTCAACAGAGGGGAAAAGAAGCAGACTTTCTTGGGAAAAGATGTCTTAAAATGATGAAAATATAAACGTAAACTATTCACCTGAGGAATTCTGCCAGTGCCTTTTGGCTGCACGTCGACCAGATAAAAGTTTGATGTCCACGGGTAGCATATCCACTCATAATGAAGACGCGGTCTGGGCACGTGTTTTGGTTCCCATCATGGCGCATACCCAAGCTGAATGGCGCAAAAAAAAAATCAACACTGTCAGAGACAAGATTTTCTTTCAAGTCTGAAATTTAAGGAGGCAATTAGGAACACTATGGAAGTGAAAAACACAATTACAAATTGGGACTAGATTTACATCAACCTGTCTCAGTGATATTTTTTCCACAGGGTGAACTGGGCCAGAAGTAGAAGTTTGAGTGGGGAAAACACATTAAAAAAAAAGACTTTTTCTGTAAATAATAAAGATTGATATTTAACCCACAGGTGGCCTATTTCATGAGTAATGGTGTGGGAGAGAATCATGGGACTTTTATCTTCACAGATTGCACAGTGGTACTCCAAGTCACACATCCCTTGGTTGTATGCTATGCCTGTCGCATCGTAGTTTCCACCGATCTGGATGTCAATTCTGATGAAGAAAACAAGAAATGGATTGATATACACTGAACAAATAACGAATTTACCAATTTCTTCTACTTTTTATGAACCATCTTCTTATTCTGGCTGCTGTAAGAGGATGCAAATCACATTGACGTTTGAGCCAAACCTGTATGAGAACTCAAACCCCAACCTTATTCATGTCTACTTTGTTCAAAGTTTGAGCTTCATGCTCGGTTGGGTTTATCTCCCAAGTCACAAAGACTAAGTCTAAACCAATCCAAAACACACTAAAGATTTTTAAGCATTACTTCTAATGCTTATGTATTAAAATTGATGAGATTTTAGTACTGATTATATTTAGTACTGCCTAATTCTGTTGTCATTTCTAAATCAGTAAAGCTTTAGTTTTGTTCTGTCCAGTTAGTGGTCACTCACCTGGTTACAAGAATGGCAGCATCAAAGTGAACTCTTTCTTTGTCCCTTGTCATGAAGTATTGTCTTTGCCATTGACAAAATTTCATCAATGACCAGTTGGCATGATCTGTGAGCTCCAAATCACTCTACAGATAGAAAAGGATTGGAAAGTGTAAAAGCAAATTTTAAAAAGTGCAAGAATTGGTGAAATATGGGAGAAAAATTGAAGACCTTAAATTGAAAGGCATTAAAACACTTGCCTGGTGCTTTTCCTTCAGGACATGGATCTTAACGATACGGACTCTCACATCAGCAGGCAATGATGAACTCTGCCAGAGGCTTGCAGCCTTTTAAAAAAATGAAGTTTTTAACACATTTATCAAAGTTCAAAGTAGCTGATCCTGACATTTTGGGCATGCGTAGCTCCTGATAGTCTGTAACATTAGCATCACTAGTTACATCAAAATACCATGCTTGTTAAATATTTCAAAACAGATACATTTCACTAAGCCTACAGGAAATGTTGAACAAATAAATTTACCACATTCAGCATGTTCATGATGTAATGTTCTGTGTCATCACCATGGTAACGATAGGAGCTTGTATCCACAACCACAAGAAGATCCAAGGAAATTGGTCTCCTTGAAGATACAATCTGAACATCAGGATTAGGAATTTGGAGATCTATTGGGATAAAGTTACAAAATACATGTAACTATTATGTAGGTCTACAAAGAAGATTTAAATTCAACAAAGAAATCTAATACTCAAGAAAGGTGTACTGAGACCGAAACATAGATCTTTTTCAGCAAGTTCTCAACTTTTTCACAAATGTAGACATTCAAGTTTTCCATCAGGGTTTTCAAGTCCTTCGTAATTTCTACTTGGTTTTCTTTAATGTGAACTCTTGGAACACTCATCACAAAATCACATTCCGTTTAACTATGGTATTAAATATATTTACTACAAAGTATATCGCATTTCTACAAGTCTTTTGAGTTAATTTATGATAATTATGGGTCATAATTGGCATCAAGAAACCCATTCTGCGGTATAAGTGGCTTTTCTTACCTGTCTTGAATTGTTGTTTTGAGGCTGATTGGACATTTCGTTGCTTCACAGTCGGGGAAAGGCGATAGGAAAACGCCTGATTAATATGGGGAAAATGCACACTGTGAATGGATGCCTTCAGGCGAAAACTATAAATTTTTCAACTGATTTTTGTTTTATATAAGAGATCACAGAGATAAGCTTTTATCTCGAAATATCTGGCTATAGCTAGCTGTACACAGCTGTGGATTTCGTGACCGACATTATTTTGACTGCGGCACGACCCACTAATCGGCTGGTAATTAATTGCTCGTTCAATAAACATTGCGGTTAACCACGGATGGCTCCAGGTGGTCAGCAGCTGGTGTTAAAAGTGAACTGGCGGCACAGTCGACTTGTTTTTGAGGGGAACAACCCCCCCACCCGGTTTCCACAGTTGCTAATTGGGTATTTTCTCATGCTGTTTACAACCACGGAGGAAGGTCATGTTACATCCATTAGGACTCCACGCGACGAACAAACCACTCACCTTCCCAACTCACATAATTTACATTTTACTAGCTTTAATTTCAATAGCCCATTCTTAGAGCCGACTCCTCCACCCGCCGATCAAAAAAAACACACACACACACCAAAAAGCAACCAACAGACACTCAGTAAAATAGACTCACAAATAGCTACCTCATTCAATGCGAGAATCAAGAAATAAAACGGAACATCTTTCAGGAACATGGGTGAAATTTTGTGCCTCTTCTCCCGTCACAGAAACATATTTCATCTCTTATATAAATTAGTAGACATGTACGTGTAGTCTTTAAGTCGTCATGATTTTCAAGCAGGAAAGAGCGCAACTTTACAATCGCAACAGTTGCGACATGTCCATTTGGTTTTTTAGCAAACAACCGCGTTGCACATAAATAAATCGGGTGCTGCACTCAAATCTTTCCCCGCTTCGGGTCAGTGATTTTAAAAACACAGTTCAGGGACAAATAGGGAACGGGAAATATTTGCACAAGTATACATGTACATGTCACCTCGACAAAGTATGGCGATACTTGCTTTTACATGCGCATGGGAATGAAATCGTTATTTAAAACTTTGAATGGAAAAGCAAGCCATCCATTCACTTTACAAGGACTTAATATAAACCTTAATTCCACTCCCAACTTATAAAATCAAGCACACACGTACATGCATTTCTATTACATGAATTTAGCTGTCCCAAGAATATTCTTGCTTTCTTTTAATTTGCTATTTTTGTTGCTGAAAGGGAGATGCCCTGTCTCCATTGTAAGTCCACCCTTTAAATAGTAAACAAAATTACGGTCATTGTTTTCGAATCCCAGAAATGACTTCAGTCTTTATTGATTCAATCAACTGAATAAAATGTTTGAGACAAAAATCCAAGAGCAAAAGACTCTGCCAAAGTAACGACCTGCTAAGCAGGTGTTACAGCTAATTTCAAACTGCAAAGGAAACAAGCAGCAAACTGAAAAATGATGGGAAAGTTAAACTTCAATTCAAGATAATGTACACATATAAAACATTCTGACAGCAGATGCCATAGTACACTAAAAAACGAACTGACATAATGTATACACGTATACAAAATGCTGTTACATAAAAGGAAACTTCAGAGCCTTCTGTGTACACGTACGTCAAATGGTAAGATTTTCTACTAAAGCTAAAATACCTGTCCGACAATAAGCACAAAGAAATGACTATTTAGGACCAAGAGGTTTCAATACGGCAAGGTGTCTAGTTTTGATGTCAAATGTTCAATACGATAGAATATTCTTTTCCTAACTAGTTAGGTTAGCAGTCAAGTTTTCGTCACTAACAGCTATTGTATTATGTTAGCATCGGATATTTCAAGTACACTAGCAAGAAGGTATTACTGTTTGCTCAATTAATGCTAAAAAGCACAACTACACATATAGTTCAAATCATTTTAAATGTAAAATGAGATCACTTAACTGAAAGAACAATTAAACACATTTTTGTAATTCTTCAAGACACTTTGGGTAAATTTATTTATCTCTCTGCAATACCAATCGTACAACTAGAACAAAATGCTTCTTTTTGAGCAAATTGGCAGATTATCCCCACAAATTCACTTGAACTGTTAACAGAATGACATACATACATTAATAATTAGAAAGCAATTCAAAAAAAGCACCTTTTGTGCATTACAGACGCGTTTTATAAGTTCAACTAAACACTATGTGTTAACTACCGTGGGGTGGTTTCCAACCCTCCCTTCATACATGGCAATAAGGGTATGGAAGCGATCTGGTTTACCCTCCTGGTTAACTGGGGGTAAGACAGGGTCTGTAGCTGTCTTGGGTAGGGGATAGAAGGCCTGGACAGATTTGGACTTCTGTTTCTGCTGGGTGATCCGAGCTCTGGCCTCCATGAGGCGTTCATTTGCCTCCTGCAGCATCCTAGTGTCTAGAGCAGCTCGCTCCACGGCGACCTGGGCTTGCCTCATCATCTGTCGGTGTTCTAGGTATTTCTGGACTAGCTCGAGTTGGTGTTTGTTATGTTCGCGCTCCCCTTCGACCATGTCCTTTTTGGCCTGGAGTGACATTTCGTCCTTCGCTTGTCGGTCATGTCTGATTAAAGCATTGGAGATGGACGTATTCTGCCCAGTGAAGTCCACAGCAAATGATTTGTCATGGTTGAAAGTTTTAGACAGCTCCTGAGATTTTGAGCGCCGTTCTTTTCTTTTGGCTTTCTCAATTTTCTCAAGGTTAGCCTGTCTTTCTAGAGAGTCTACAATGGTGCTGGCATCCACGTCTTTTTTCTTCAGGGCTTGAAGGCGTTTCTCCTCTAGGAAGTTCCTTGCCCGCTGCTTGGAGGATTCCCTCATCTCACGCAGGGACATCACTTTGTCCACCGTTGATGCCAACTTCTCAACCTTAGCGCGATCCCTATAGGCCTGCTGAACAGCCCGCAAGCATGACATTCCCATGGTTCCCTGAACTTTGGCAAACAGCCTCTGATCGGCGTTGACCATTTTTGACTTGACCGACTTCTGGTTGGTTTCGTGTAATGTCCTATCAATCACATCTCGGTGGGCATTCCGAATGTCTTCTCCCGCCTCGCGTCTTGCAATCAACATCTCCTGCAGCAAATCTACATCATGCATGACCGACTTCAACCCTGAGAGGCGGAACTTGATCGGAGGCTCCTCCTCGTCTGAGTCAGTTCCATCGTCCCGGTCCCTCTCTAGTTGGCGGTTTGGTAGTGGTCCAAGCATCTGCTTGACAGTTCTAAACTCCTTCTTTTTCTCCTTAGGCTGTCTTTCTTTCCTGAGTTTCTTGACGCTTCTGACTGGCTCCACACCTTGTTCTCGGGGCTTGCTGAGACCAAAGAAGGAGCCGATACCCTCATCGATGCTCGTCTCAAAGACGATGGCCTGCCTCGCTTCATCGTTCTTGAACATGGAGTCAGTCTGGAGTTTTGTCAGGTCAATGTGGAGGTTGGTTCGCTTACGCATAGAGGACAATGGCTCACTAACACAAGGAGTTGCTGAGGAAATGGCAGCCATGCTGAAACCAGTTTCCTAACGGACAAACATTAAAAAAAAAGAAACAGTAAGTAAACTGCTACCTTGTCATCAACACTTAATCATTACCAAAAGCAACACATTTATCAAGAATTTTGTGTGAGTTTACAGAACTCTTACACTGTGCTTCCATTTCTAAATATCCGACTTAGAGCTAACTCATACTTAATAGTACGACATAGTTACTACTTTCAATTTGTTTAATCTCAAATCTCTCAGCAAAATTATCAGGCTTGACGCATTTAACGTGTGACTCATCTCTGAAAAAAACAAAGTTGACAATCTGTCTGATGCCACAGCCTTGCAGTAAACTTTGGCAAAGAGAGGCTTGAGAGAGCAATGAACTTACCTTCTCTGAGTAGCCAGTCATTCTTATATCCTCCAAGTTTACTGCTTTCCTTTCAGCTGTTGCGGAGGACACCATGCTAGGAGTTTTGGAACCTGGTCGGCGGTTGGCCAGATAGGTGTCGTAGTCAATCCGAGTGACGGTGGAGCCATCGGTGATGGATGGGGCTACTGGGGGTAGGGGCGAGTCTGTCTTGGTAACAATGGGTGCTGCTGCGGGTTGCATCTGGGATTTGGATGGAGGTTGCATCTGGGGTTTGGTTGGGGGTTGTGTGGGGGTGGATGGTTTGGCTGGGGGCTTCCATTCGAGACCCTTGAAGTGTCTCCAAAATCTCTGTATGCATACTGAGGCCCTAAATGAAAAGAAAAAGAAAGATTTGAAATCCTTGCTTAGGTAGTTATTTATATCAGCTCTGTCCAACATTTTAAAACAAACACTTTACTGTCCCACCTGCCAAAATGCAAACTGAAAGCTTGGAGAAGTAAAAATCTGTCAGTAAGGCATTTATTGAAGTTTGGACCACTCTAAAATGCCAGAATTAGGACTGACCATATTTTGGTGTCCAGGAGTAACTTGTGTTGTCGCCTGACTAGGAAGCCTCTGATAGCTTTCTGGATGATGAGGACGGGAGAATGGTGAGCCTGGATATTAGACACTTCCTCCAGGACCTGCCGGATGAGTGACATCTCATCCTCAAAGGTAGAATCCTGAAATAACAAACAAAAACAAATGACTTGAGTATATGTTGGCTCTTGGCTACGATGGGCCAATACACAAGATTGGTCAATTGCTCTGCTATCAATCCATGGAGTAGAAAAACTGGGACGATGCTTCCCTTTTTAAACCAAAACTTCCACATCCTGGAATCAGGAGTTGATCAGCTGATGGTGGAAAAATCAAGAAATCGTGACCATGATAAACCAACAGCACCCAACCTATACTGGCAACCTGCAAGTTTATTTCTTCTGTGATAGTTTAAGAAGCCGTACCATAATAAGAATCAAAACAAGTACATATGAACAAACCTTCTTTGAGTGAGGAACAGGATTGTATCGGAAGGATGGATTCATTGAAGCAAAATGACCTCCAAATGAGGCATCTTCAATGATTTCTTCATCTGAGATGACATAATAGTCTAGAGCCTTCAAGGACCAGATGCTGTATGAAGACGAAACATCACATGAAGCATTTATAAATAAGTGAAACAACTTGAAAAGTACAGACACCACAAAATTTGTTAAAAGAGTTTCTTTTAAATTCAAGTAGTTTCTTAAATTTAAATATTTTATGCTCATTTTATTAAAGTGTTTTTTTCTGTATTTCTCATTTTTTCCAGCTAACTTATCTTTGGATAAGACTAAAACAAAAACATATTTGATGCATCAACCCCAACAAATACTATTATATACTATTTGTACCTAACCACCTATTATGCTAGCAAGGCATTTTAAAAATTACATATCTTAAATATAATTATTTCAATTCAATAGTTTGTTCTATTTCTGCGTTGCTTTTTTGAACTTGAGACTGCACAGCCATACCTGTTGACAATGTGGTGTCTGTAAGTTTTCTTCAAACTGACCGGTGTGTCGTACATCGTCAGAACCTGAATGGCCCCTGCCTCACCCACGTGTTGCAACGTGTCCAGTTTGCCAATACAGTTATTGTGAAGGTGGAGGACCTTCAGGTTGGGCAGGCAACGCCAGAACTCGGGTCCCGGCAGGGTGGAGATCTGATTGCTGTGAAGGTCCAACTTCACCAGCTCGGCACAGTTGGCCAGGGCCACGAAGCTTGTGATGTAGTTCCCGGGGAGGATGCAGATCTTCAACCGTGTCAGAAGCTGGATCTGCCCAAGATTCATGAGATGCACGCTGCAGAGTTTCACCAGATGGATGTCCGACACTGACGGCGTTCTCTTAGTTGACATTTCCTTCTTGCTAGCTCTGCCCTTCCCTCTCTCAAGGAGGTAACTTTTTGTCGGTGACTGGAGGTATCCTTTTTCTTCCGCCTGTCTCAAGAATTCCGACTTCCTCTCTTTCTCCATGATGGTTTTCAGCCGCTGTGGTTTCTCTCGTTCCTTGAGCCACAGGGCAAGTTGGGGCTGGTGGTGAATGGTGAACATCTTCACTGCCGGCAATGGCCACTTTGTTGGAATCAGTCTTCAATTTGTCTATTCTTTGACTAAGTTCTCATTTTGACTTCTTGTGTTGAGGCATCCAAACTGTGAGGCCAGAGTAAGGTCAAACTTCAGGAACAACTGCTTCCAGTTACATGACGTCTTGTGATATTGAGACCTGCAGAGGACCATGCAATTAACACTACAGAGACGGCTACACATGGAAATAGTGCAGACTAAAGTCTGTCCTAGTGACGTGTTATTGGACAAAGAAAAGTTGTTTGACAAGGTAAAACTATTGCAGCATTAGGTCCATTTCAGAGAATGCCTGAAAAAGGAATTAACATTTTGTTCAAAACTCTTCTGGGGTCTATATAGAGTTCCATAATATAGGCCTACTGGTCTGAAAAAATTCTAAAAAGTTTGTGTTTTCTAACTCTAAGTAAACAACTTGGTTTTTCCCATGGTTTTTTCCCTCTTAAGTTGAACTTTTCTGGACATGTTTTTGCTTTCTGATTGCTATAGCCTAAGTCACTGTCATGACTATAGGGAATAATTACTGGCGTCCATGTATGGAACTCTTCCCGTTGGCCTTATTGTTTAACATACGACACACCTCTCAAACTTCACAATGATAAACAATCAACACTTCAACATGCCTGCAATGATGATAGTGTTGATGGTGTTGATCAGCCTGTTATGCTGAGCAAGCGATGACAACTCTCTTTCTGAATGGGAAAAACACCCCTTGTTTCGACTTCCAAAACGACTCCCTTTGCGATAAATTATCAAACAGTAATAATTTATAACTATTCATGTCTAAATATAGGCGTACATAACATCTGTGGCATTTGATATCGAAAAGTGAGTTCTCACCTGAAAATGAAACATCTGGCTTAAACCATCCCAATCAACACTCGAGAACTACATGTACAATGTACATGTACATGTACAGCATGCACACCATACACGGACGTATGTACGTACAGTGATGACCGTAGCCGGGACAACGACCTTTCCCATTTGCAACCTCGTCGATCTCAATGCGTAAAATGATATGCATCACAATTGTATCCCGTGGGGAAAAGGATGACTCCTGTTTTTTTTATAAATATTCATTTCTTTAAATTTCAAGTCAAAGGTCAAAGTTTGTGCGGCAGTACTTTACTGCCGGAGCGGCGCGCGGTTAATGTTAATTTTCTGGTGAATTTCGAGTCAAATAAATATTTGAAATTATGGCAAATATATGGAGGTCATTACCTTGCAAAATATCGGAACTACGGCTCGATATCACCTTAGATTGTGGACAAAGTTTCAGGTATTTTATTCCTAACGTTAGCTCTGCAGGATGCGGAAATCTATCATGTCATTGTCAATGTTCGATCTAAACTCTTCAAGTTCGAGTTCTTGTGTAAAATCACTGTACTGTTTACACATCATTAACTTTTGTTGCTGTTATTACACACATTGAACTCTTTATTTCCGGTTGTCCTTAATTTATCACAAGTTTATTTTGCATTGTAATTTTTGCTGTGTGCTTCTGAATTGTTAAGGAGAAATGCCTTCTCATTGTGCATCATCGATTCTCCTCGGCATCCTCGTGTCATCACCATTGTCACGGCTAACATTTTACATTTCTTTCCTGATTACAGATGGAAGGAGATTCAACCAGGCATGTGGCGGAGTGTCTTGTCCAGCAAAGTGTGGACTTTAAGACAAAATGAAGATGAGATTCTTTATCAGGTGTATGAGGATTCCTCATCCTCATTGGAAGACTCTGAGAAGGAAGAAATACTTGAAGAGCAAAAGCCTGAAAAGGACCGACAGAAAGAAGACCACATTGTTACTGGGAAAAACTCTAAATCTAACCATACTAGGAATAACTCAAAGCAAGAAAATGTAGCAATCACCAATATTGAGGAGGAGAAAATTGGAGATGGCATAAGTACAGATGCAATGTTTTCATCCATCTTGAAGGACTACTTTCAGTTAAATATAAGCCTGGAGAAGCTTTACAAGACTTTTAAGGCTGCTGATGCCAACTTCACTAAAGTCTGCCCAGGCTTTCCCGGAGTTCGGGTTCTCCGCCAAGACCCGACCGAAAATCTTTTCTCCTTCATCTGCTCCTCCAACAATAACATCTCCCGCATCACGGGCATGGTGGAGACACTCTGCTCAACCTACGGAGAGGAGATTGCCATCTTGGACGACAGGCCCTGGCATGCATTCCCATCTGTGTCCGCCTTGGCCCGAGATGGCATTGAGCAAGAGCTGCGAGAGAAGGGCTTCGGTTACCGGGCGAAGTTCATCAACCAGACAGCCAAGTATATCAAGGCACAGCCAGAGGGTTGGCTAGAGGGTCTGAGACAGCTTGCTTACGAGGAAGCTCACGCTGAATTAATGAAACTGCCTGGTGTGGGAGCCAAGGTAACAATCTTGGCCCAATTTACAGAGCCGATAATACTACTTTGCAGTAGTAAGCAACAATCATATGGGGACCAGTCACAAGCGATATAGTGTACGTGACATTTAAATTTTGGCTGGTAACCTGCCTTTTCTAATCAAATTATTTTCTTGGCTTCTCAAATTCTAGTAGTTGACAGCCTGTAAATTTAGCCCTTTCTTGTATGATTTGGCAAGATTTCTATCAAAGCTGTGTACATCATCACATCCACAAAATTTACCAGAGGGGCTGTGTGGAGCGCCCTCACAGAGTGCATTTTTGTTATTCTAATTCTGTGACAATGGAAGTACAGAGGGTCTACTCACGCATATCACACAGAACAACGATCTTTCCTCAGTAAGAGCACATCGTGCAGGTTCTATATTCACAGTGCCCATTTTCAACATCAAGTGAGTTGGTGTTCTCATTTAACAAATTTGACTTACTTTAGAATTCTTATATTATCTTCCATTCACCTGTTTCCATGATGAATCCTTAGGTAGCCGACTGCGTCTGTCTCATGTCCATGGATAAGATGGATGCCATTCCCGTCGACACTCATGTCTGGCAGATAGCATCCCGCGACTACATGCCCTCTCTCAACAAGACCAAATCCCTGACGGACAAAGTTTATAAAGAGATCGGAGCATTCTTCCGCGAGCTGTTTGGGGAATATGCTGGTTGGGCCCACTCGGTAAGACGGCTTGCATGACGTACATGTATCCTGACGGAGGGATGTCTTCGTTATTTAAATTAGCAATGAAAGTATAAGAGCTCCACCCATGTACATGTTTGTCAAGACCTGCTCTCTGCTGAGGGTGCATTGTGCAAAGCCCTCTATTGTGTCAGTATGGTTTGCTGTGATACAGCCCCAAGCCTTTCATATCCCCCCAGTTGATTTTTCATTTCCTTGATTACACACTTCTCCCAAAATTTTCGTGTGGCACAAGTATGGTGCAGTGCTACTCTGTTTCTGGGAGAGTTAAATCAGAGTGATCTTAACTTCTTTTCACTCCTTAATTTTCTTTTGTAAAATTTTCTGGTGGATATAAAGGTCTTAAGAAATTTTTAACATTATTAGACTGCTTGAAATTTTTATCTGCACATTTCAGGTTTTGTTCAGTGCCGATCTCAAGAAGTTCCAACAAAAGGCTGCCGGAGTAAACTCCCCAGTACGTAGATTTATTATTTTCTTTTCAGAAAAATTCTTTTCATTGAATACATACTTGATAATTTTGTAGTTTTTCAAAAAGGCTTTATTTAAAAGGTTGTGTTTATTTTCATTTCAGGAAAAGAAACAAAGCAAGAGGCAAGACTATGGAGATGCTAAAAGGGTTAAGAAAGAAAAAACTGGAGCAAAAAAGATCAAGAGGAAAAGATGATCGTGCCTTTCAGAAAAATTGCTGTTACGTCTCCTATCCTTTTTATGTAATTGCACAAACTTCACTCATCTTGTTACTCAGAAAGTCAAAAGGACGATGAAACATAAATTAAAATACTTTTGTATTTTATTGCAATATTAGTTTGAAATGGTACATCCCAGGTTTCAATTTAAGAAAAATCAAATGAAAACTTTTCGAAAGATTTTAGAAGAGGGTTTCGGGTATATTTTCAAGAGAGGCACGAGGCAGCATGTACAACTGTTACGATATGGACTCTTAATAGATTATAGAAACACTGGATTGTTCCTTGCAGCTTATGTTTTCACGTTTGTTAAAATTCCAATTTTGTGTTACCCTCAGTTTTTAAGGCATTTTTTCAGTGTAAATACTTTTAAGTTGTTAGAATAAAATTTTAGTTGAGGAAAAATTCTTTCAAGGTCAAACGAGGGTACTGTCCTGAAAGATGAGGAAAACATTTTATTTTACCGTTGTACTCACCATAGCACTGGCAAAATTGAACCAACATGGTCATTCTTAAATATTTCAAAATATTTTTTGAACTGTACAACAGTATGTCCTGAAGTATTTTTGCTGTGGAATCTACCAAATATTTCAATGTAGTTAATAAACGCATACAATTGAGCATCCTCAACTGAGCTGTTGTCATTCAGATGAAGTGTGTGCTCCGTTCATAAGATACATTTAACTTAATAACACAATTAAAATATTTGTGGAAGTTTAAAAAAAAAAAGGGTTTTCCAAACATTTTGATCCTTTACTAATTAGCGTAGATTGTGAGTTCCGAAGTTTCTCTTGAGTGGAAAAGTTCCTTCTGTTAATCTTCCAGCGATTGAGAAAAATGAAAGTGGCAAGTGGTCAAGATGACCTGACCTCACCTTCAGACTAAGGCTGTGTCCAAAACTCGTGGCTGAGGCTCGAAATAATGCATGCACCAATGAAAGCCACTAGCTCATGGCTACAGCCACTTTGCATAGACGTATGTGTTACAGCCACAGCCAGCTGATTTGGACAAAGCCCAAGTCAGACTAAACACCAATACATCTTTACTACAGAAAAGACCGGAAGAACAAAACCAAAGAGAATGGAATACACATATTAAATACTGGACCACTGAACCTTTGTTCTTAAAAGTATTCCTCCTGACTTATTCAAGAGTAGGATGGCAGTAAAAAGGTTCAGAAGCGGCCAAACTGTACATGAAGCACGACACCAGGGGGATGTGGCATGATAATGGGTTTAAACTAACTGACATTACCACTTACTTACACTATTGGTGGTGACAGCAACTAGGTTGTAAAAAACATGTACAGAGATGATTCTTATGAGCTATCCCTGTGGAAATCTGCGCTAATAGTCCGAGTCCTTGAGGAGTAATTTCCCCTTTTTCTGCAGTCGCTTCACCTTCTTGGCCTTGCGAGCGTCCCTCCGTCCCTTCAGGTTCGTTCTCCTCTTTTTCTGTCTCTCATCCATCAGTTCCTTCGTCTTCTGCTTCCTCTCTGTCCACTTCTTCTCGCTGTGCTTCTTCTTCTCTTTCTTCTTCCGGATGGACTTCTTCAGGAGCTCCGGGTCATCCCGGACCTTCTTACCTTCGGCGCGGTCCAGCGCAGCCCGCCATTTATCCTGCTTGATCATGTCCTCTGCCGCATCCGGATTGCTCTTCTTCACCTCGTTGATCTTTTGTTTCTTAGCCTGGACCTTCTTGAGGAGGCCTTCATAGTCCCGCCCGCTGAGCTTCTCCTCCCCAGCTTTCCGCTTTGTTTTCTTCTTCTTGCTCTTTTTGGACTCTCTACTCTCCTCAAAGTCAAACTTACTGAAGGAAACTTTACTTGTTCCTTGAACCTCGGCTTCGCCTTCTTGCAAATCAACTCCCTCTTCCTCTTTCCTGCCTCCGTTGACTGTCCTTTGTTTTTCCCTCTCTTTCCTCTTTTGCTCCCTGCTGGCCTTAATGGCTTGATAAGTTTCCTGCTTCCTCATTTTTTTCTTATCGGCCTCTTGGACCTGCTTAGCCGCCTTCTTGGACATGACGGCATTCCCTGCCAGGGATTTGGCATGCCTCTGTTGGCGCATTTGCTCAATTTTCTCCCGGACTTTTCTCCTGAGATCATTGATGCTCGCACTACTCTGAATCTTCTCCACACTGATGGGCTGAGCAACCCTCCTTGAGGACCAATCTTTGCTGTCTGCACATTACAAAGAAAAACATTTATATTTATTGAAACAAGTTCATTTCAAACTGTGACAATGTCTCCACAAAAAACCTGTTATGAAAGACTTTTAGCTTTTAGTTACATGCATATTATTAAGGGTTTTAACTTTCTACAAGACTCACAACTTGCATGAAGTGTTAAGTGGTTATCCTGTGAAAAGCATCAGGTCCTACAAAACTAGTCTGCAAGTCTGTAGAGGGTTGCTTATGAGAATAAAAAGGAGCATGTGCCCAGGTCCCTTCGACCAAGTTCCAAAGTTCAAGACAATCTCTTCACCCAAAGCCTTTTTGCCGAGTTCTGATCTGTGCAGAATCCTTTCTAGCGAGTATATGTGACTAGTCCTTTCCACAGATGTCACATCTGTACTTCTGTGGCCTACGAAACTCCATCCAGGCTGAAACCACAAAACAGCAGGGAATTGAGGATCAACTGTCCTGGCTGGTGAACTAGTTTTCACAACACTCACCACTTTCTCCAAGACCTTGAAGCCCTCCTTCAAGTCCCTCCATCTCATCCCCGCTACTCTCTTCATTATTCTTGCCTCCCTCTTCAGTCTTGTCTGCCTCCGCCTCCTTCCTCTCCTGCCGGATCTTCTCCTGCCGCCTCTTTTCTCTCTCAACCTCCTTCAGGGCCAGCGCATCCTGGAGGTCTGTCACCTTGAGTTCCTGCTTGGCATCAGGGTCCATGCGTTGCTTCTTTCTGCTCAGTTTGGTGGACTTATCTTTGAATTCTTGTCGCGGAGCTTCCTCTGCATCCAAAAACGATTTAATTTTCTTGAAAGCATGTGAAAAAATTCTTCTTTTTGCACTAATAATATGCATTAAATTAACTTCTTTTAAACTTTTCTTTCAAACTCAGCTTTTAATTTAAATTAAACTTTTAACTTTAGCACCAAGTTTTCAAAACAAGAAGCCTGTTGAATATAAGTAGAGCGAACAGTCTTAGAACACCAGTTCTCGAGCCATTTCAGGAAGTTTTTGGACCAATAGTGAAACTGTCTAATGAAACAAGTTGCACTGTTTGACGAATACTTCAGGTAGATGCTGATGACTGAACACAACAAGGTCTAACAGATATATATTGGCCACAATCAGCCAATCTGCACAATCGCTCTACACAATTGGTCGATTCCACCAAATGTACTCTTTTTTTTTTTTTCAAAAAAACTCTTCGACAACCACGAATAAGAGAGAAACGGCAAATATCCAATTATAGAATTTTTGACAATCATGCCGTGAGATCGACCGATCACACAAAGACTGAGCGACTGTGCATAACAACCCATCGTGCCCAAAATATATTACTGTTAGGTCATGTGAGATGGGGCAAGGTTAAGGTCCAAAGTTTTCAACCTTTGATGTTTTTGTAAAACTTTTCCCCAGCTTTCTTGGTCTCTTTGTCCAGGTAGTACTTGGCAGGAATGAGATCGACCATCTTCTTGAAGTACTCATTCTTCTCCAGTAGGCTCTTCCGGAGGGCGCTGTCATCCCCCATCTTGTCAACACAGCTATTGGTCATCAGTTCCTCAACTTTCTGTGATGTACTTGATGACAAAAACCTTTCTAACTGGCTGCTTGAGGGCCAGGACGTCAGCAAATTACTTCTGGTTTATCTTGTCTTTGATGGGAAACTCTATCCAACCTAGACAGGAAATAAAATCACATACAGTTAAGGAACTGAGTGCAATGAACACAAGTCCACCTTATTTGGCCTATATTTAAACCTGTTTCCCCTAGGTGCAGGATTTAACTCCCTTTCCTTACAGAAATCCCTTGCAATTAATAAACTTGGTGTTAGGCCTATACTGAATTAGGTTAGCCTACGGCCTAAACTTTAGGCCTAGACTATTTCACAGATCCATGCGCACAACCGATCCTGCCCGTTTGAACCCCGAAAAGGGGTGTTGGCCCAGTAATGACAGTATCTATCATTATCAAGACAAGACATGAAAACTTGGGCAGTGACGCACGGCCAGAAATGGAATTCTTTCTAAAATCAAGTTTTCTCTTCATGCTTTTCACTCATGAAAACAAGCAATATTGTTATTGGCCAGACAGCATTTAGTAGTACCACCACAACTCCAATCGTTAAATTCAGGTGTCGGAAATGCAAGCTTAAGCATTGGAACAGCTGATCAACACTGTCGAGTGTGACAGCAATTCGTCATCAGGCAACAAATTTCGTTAAAATTAACTTGCTCACACTAAAAACAACATGTTCATAAGACTGCAAAGCCATACCCATATTAGGATAGCACTGTTGAAACTGCTACAGTCCTCGATATTGATTGCTGTTTGTAGGCAACATCGAAATTCGGAAAGGGAATCGCACTGGCCCACTGTGCTTGCAAAACGCACGTGTTTGAGCAACTTGAGGGCGCCCTAGTAAAATTGTGGGCGGCACTGATCGAGACGACTATTGCTGGGGGGGGGTTGCCTGAAATCAGTACCAGTGACTACTTCGGACCGGACAGAAACTGACAACTTTCAAGTCGACATATTATGTCCATGTTCTCTCCTAGAAAATCTTGAAATAATTTATTCAAAAACAAACCAACGTGTAATATGCAAACTGTGGGGCACATCAACCCAAAATAATTATGCATTTACACGCAAGGACATACTGACACAACTAGATCTGAAAAGTTGTTCTTTAAAAGGTATGAATTAGTGCCCCAAACAGTTGCTCTTAAAGTAATCGTCGAAGTTACAATAGTCTTTTCACCTGATGTACTGGAAATGATCAGCCAAATTAACGATTCTTATTGAAACTTAAGTTTTTCACACTCTGAATAAAAAAGATGCAACATAAACACCATTAAAAAGTTCTTCTATTGTTACCATTTCTCTTTTAATTTACTAATTCATTTCAATCATTGACAAATGGTAATTCACAGAGAATTCCCTGTTTCTAAATTTTGATGACAAAATACTGTGAATTAATAAAAATATATAACAACTCAAGTAAACTTGTGTAGAAAAAGACTTCCAGAATTGGACTTAAATATCTCATGCCAGTCCTTTGTCTTTCAACAGCATATTTCAAAATTCATAAAAAGTCTTACTGATGACAAAAAATTTGTCAGTCAAACAAGTCTGTGTAATTCAAGTGTCAAGTATTTGGCAGTGGAGCAATTTTTGTTTAGATTTACCTGAAACGAGTACTGTAAAGCCCACAGACAATTGGCTACAAACATGAAATGTATTTGAATACTTGCATTTACATTGCATAATTAATATCAAGTATGGAGGTGTTAAATTGCCTAGCATGCATAATTTGCATATATAATTGGGCATTTGTGAACGTTAACAAAACTTGGAAGTGGAAAGACCAGTAGACATTCAAATTGAATCGTTGAATTTATAGAAACTGAAAATAACCAATCCAAAACCGGAACAGAATCTGCTAACACAGCACTTGCATGGAAAACACATGATGTCAGAACATTTCATGACCCCCCCAAAAAATCAATAAAATAATAATAATAATTTGGCAATCAAAGAAAGTAGGGTGTTGTTGGCTGGCTTGGTATGACTCGCTCCGAGTCTGGGACCGCACTGAAGATTTTCCCAACTTTGGCGTCGGCATCCCTGAACTCCAGGATAGACGCCACATTGCCGCTACGGTAGCAGTAGTTAGGCGCTGACCACACTGTCACTATCTTCTCATCAAACATGTACTTGTAGCCTTCCTGAACTAGCTGATGAGCTCGACAGATCAGCGTCAGACCATTAATCTCTTCAAACTGGAAAATTTATGCGAAGGGTGATGTGATAAAGGGTATGAATGCCAGCCTGGGCAGAAACAGGTTTCAAAATGTGATTGAAACGGGTCAAACTTTAGGCAAAACATTTGAAAGTAGGTCTACAAGATGGAAACGGTTAAGAGATGAAATGATTTTCTATAGATGCACCTAATTATGAAATCCTAAGTTGGAAAGTTTGTATAAATGTTGGGAAAGTTTCCGAAGACATTTTGATTTGTTCATTACATGCAAGAATATATATAATGAAATCTTAAAAATATTAGTTTTACAAGAAAGTACAGTTTGCTGCTTGACAACTACAGTCTGAGTACAGACTAAAGTTTTATTGGTAAATGCTGAGTCAAAGTCAGGTGTTTTATGGCCAAAGCTTTGCATTTATTTTCTATCATTTCTCCTTCTTATAGACGTAGACTACGGCAGTAGTCTTAATCCAATTCTTGTTACCTTATCAACAACCTTGGAACCAAACAGCCAGCCAGCACCTCTTGGACTAATGGCCCATGTGTCCACATCTTCCGGATCAGACCAGACAATATGTGAGAATGATTAAGGGTTACAGTCGGAAGTCGCATGTCAAATTTGCGTGTCGTTATATACACTGTCATAACTTGTTTCTCTGTTCAGTTCAAAAGTTGCTTTTGTGAAACAAACAAGTTTGCACCACCCACTCAAATAAGATGATCTGTAGAATCTCAGAGGTAAAGTCGGTGAGGCACCTGAACTGTGCTTCGGGGGTCTGTGGTTTAGTTCCTGGTTAAAGATACTTGATTTTTTGGCTTCAAAGGATATCACAAAAGGCTCCTTTGTGTGGGATTTCCTGGCCTCTGTCGATGATTCGCATCTGGTCCAGGGTCTTGATGTCTGGTGACAGTCCGCCGTGAACACAAAGAATTTGCTCGTCAATGATCTGTATAAAAGATGCCGAGGCAGTGAACGTAAGAGGTGGTTCGAATCCAGTCCGGGTATGGTCACATGTCAGATGAGAAAAAAAAAGGGGGAAAGAAAACAAACTTGTACTTACGGCAGCTACTGTCAACATGTCAAAGACCATTGTGCTGTATCGCCAGGCATTGGCGTTACCATACTTGGTCAGACATTCATCTGGAAAGGACGAAAGAAGACAACAGTAGCTTTGGTAAAGTTTGTTAACCCCTTGCTGCCGGGGGCGGTTATCAATGTTGACGATGCTGGGCCGGGATAATTATCATTTTTTTTTCTTGTTTTCAAAATTCTTTAAAAATTCTCATCTTCATTTACTGGACACTTACAAACTCATGAAGGACTGTCTGGTGGCCCCTCTAGCCTGACAGACAAAATCTATTGACGCCTGAGTATTTCAGCCAGGCCTGCAGCCTTGTAAAAAGAGCCCAAATTGTGCGGTGTTATACAACTTTCTTTTGTTCACGAACCTGGCTCAGTGCGCTGCTGACCTCTTTTCAATAGGGGCCAGATTAGCATGCAGCGGCACTGTGCGGCTCATCGCTGTGGTGGTAGAGCGCTTTTGTCCCCGGTGGTAATCCGATCGCTCTAAATGCCCCAAACCGTGGTGTACTGTTTCAAAACAAGGCTGGATTACCTCCACTTTTGAGAGTGAAAAATGTTGGTAATACCCAGCAGCCTGGTCTTTTGTTCCGAGTACGGTCTTTTGTTACAAGGCCCTGTTCCCTTTGTCCAAGTTCGGAGACCCCGGCCATGCATATAAAGCACACGTGTCAGGATCCGGATTCCCCGGGCAGGAAGTGGTTAAAAAGGAAACATCACTACACATCCTAGAAGACAACATGGAATTTGAAAAGACTTCAGAAAAGGCAAAGATGGTGCAATTAGGCGGAGTATGCTTAATACAGAAGATATCAGTGGCGTGGAAAAATCAACCAGTGTCAGAGTCAAGACCTCTCAAGACTATCACAAGACCACCAAAGTAAATTAAAGTCACAAGCTATTCAAATGACTGTAACAAAAGCATTACTCTGTCATCATTCACCCGGTTATTTGTGACTGGTCTTGTGACTGATCTTACGTCAGTCTTAACTAAAATGTTGAAATTTACCAGCTAGTGACAGAAAGAAATGAACATCAGATAAACATGAAACCATGCTCAATGAAAAGTTCTTTCTGTACCTCCTGCATACGAGAAAGCAGATGATATCAAGAGTCAACTTTGATTTCTCTTCAAGATGGTGGTAGATGACTATGATGGCTGCTGGCTCATGACGCTATGAAACATGATCTAGTGAGATGCAGACAACCAGATTTGTTTTACATGGATAGAAGAAACTCGCTCAATTTGTGGCTAGCTACGGAAGCAATGACGAAAAGTTTGTTAGCAGCGACAATAAGCAAATTGCCTCATGCTATAACAAGCTTAAACTGCAGGGTCAGCGCTGGAAAGGGATCTTTTCTGCCAATATATGTGTGCTTGAAATGTTCAGAATAAAACTGCCCTGAAAGTTGCTTCTAACCGTAGTAACCGTAGACTTGGGTAATCTGTCTTGTTTCATGGTTGCCACGGAGAAGCGTGATGCGATCCGGCCATTTTGCCTTAAGGGTAAGCAACCTGGTGAAGGTCTCCAAGCTGTAGTAACCACGGTCAACAAAGTCACCCTGGAACGACAGTGCAAACAAAGAGTGTGAAAAGAAAGTGAGAATAAATAGATAGTGAATGCGAAAATGTCCACAATACTTGCCCAGCTGTGATTGTCAGAAAAAAATTAGGACACGTACAGTTGATGATACTCACCATGAAAATGTAGTTGGTATCAGGTATCTGTCCTCCACATCGGAACAGTTCCTCTAAGTCATAAAACTGTAAAAAAAAAGACAGAAAAAGGGCTCCCTTTGAGTTTCAAACTTGGGGTTGGCGACTGAAGAAGAAAATAAGAGTTTTAACGAGAGCACTGACAAAAAAATTCAAAATCAAACCACTGATTGGTTAATACCTGTCCATGGATGTCGCCGCACACAGTGACTGGGGTGGAGACTGGCTGTACATTACTTTCTTCAAGCAGTAGTTCGCAAACATATTCGCAAAGTTTCTGTAAAATGATGACGAACCTTGAGTTTGTCTCAATTCTTATGGCATGCACTGCACATTGGCTAAGTTACGAACATGACTGTTTTTACTGCATGTTTCGAGAAGCTCTTCCCAAAATTTATGGGGATTGTATATTTGGGGACCCAACTCCTATAACAGAAGGGGGGATTACATTTTAACTTTTGGATTCATCTTGGTAGATGACTTTAACATCATGCCCAATAACTCTACGGTTGATGTTGTGAAAAGAGTTTGCAGGAAAGTTTGAGGGGAAACTGTGAGTGTTTTAATACATGACACATGATGGATTCAAATTGGAATGGCTGGTTTATCAGCAAGAAAAGTCACATTTTCTCACAATTTATGATTCAAAATTTCCAAAAATAGGGTCAGCACAAAAAAATGAGAGCTTTGGTTTGTACGTGATTTCTGGGGGGTTGACTGTCCAGTTTTGCAAGATTAACAAAATACTGGGGGGTGTCACAAAATATACAATTCCCATATTTAGTTACCATCATCCTGCATTGATCAAAGCTCCATCTATTCCTACTCGATCAATCCTACCTCAGGGATTTGAGTGTGCCGTGAGTACAAACCCCCCCCCCTACACACACACACACAAACTAAGGGGAATGTGGGGCGGGGCGCATAAAACTAGTCAAACTTGTTCGAGCTGACGATTCAGGCACTTCACCTGCTTTGAACCGCCACAAGCCGCCACCATTGACCTGATGTGTCCCTAAATATGCTGAATTCAATTCACCGTACCTTGTAGTCGTTTTCTGGTAGATATTTACAACCTTTGGCCAGTTCTAACCATCGTTCAACATCTGATCCGGCCATTTTTACTGTCACCTGATCACTGGATCAGTGCTAGAGAGGGCGCTGTTTCATGACTCACAAACCAGGAAAATGGCGGAGCCGTCGTCAGTTGAAAGATGGATCGACATTGCAAAACAGTGCAAGTATCTCCCGGAAAACGACTTAAAGGTATTGAAACTATCCACTGAGTGTTTTTAACACTACGAAGAATTACTCTGAATTGTTTTTTGATAAAACGTGAAAGGGGGCACCATAATGCGTACCGATATGCTGATTTCCTCAAATATTGAGGTGATCATCATGCATGATGTAAACCATGTAAACTGCAGATTGCAGTGGAATGACGTGAAAGTGGTATTTTATCGGTGGGCGGGGATAAAATGAGTTGGGGTGGTCAGAGGTAGGGTTATAAAGAAATCAAAGCTTTAAAAGTAGACTTGTTTTAAAGTCTCGAAGCAAACCAAACCCTTCCATAATCACCTTTTTTCATTAACAGAAAGTTGCATTGCTGTATTGTTTTCATTTTTGTCTGAGAGAGTGACACTGTTTGATATTTTTAATTGAAATTTTGGTAACAGAAACTCTGTGATTACGTGTGCGATCTTCTCTTGGAAGAATCCAATGTGCAACCGGTTTCCACTCCAGTGACTGTATGTGGAGATATTCATGGACAGGTAAACACAAAGGTTTACTGTAGGCCTAATCAGACAAATTTTCAGCTTGTCTGTAGCATGTTAATATCAGTAATCTGCTATATTACTTTTCAGTTGTGCTAAGATTTGGATTATTATTCCCTGTCAAACCAGTGGTTTGAAATCAAGAAAACCCTGAATATTCCATTTTGAACATTATTAGAATGAGTCACGCTACAATAAGTCAATTTCCCGTTGCGTCGCCATGTTGATTTTAGCGATCCCTTGCGAGTAAGTGAACAAAGGGGACAAATTGTCTACAATGATAACAGTCGCAAGCATCCATTTGCCAAACGTTAGGTAATGTCATGAATTTGTTCCCCTCTGATAAATCTTCTGAGTATGCACACATGAAACGTGAAAAAGGGTTATTATATTACTTTTCTTTTAAAGTTGTTTTTAAGTTGTTTTTCCCGACCTGTTTTATCTCTTCAGTTTTATGATTTAGAGGAGTTGTTCAGGACAGGAGGTCAGATACCAGACACCAACTACATATTCATGGTAAGAATTTTTTAAAAACCATGTAATGCTTGAATCGTGCTTTGTCCGAGACACAACCCAATGCAAGACTGCCAAAAAGTTCAACAATTTTTTCTTGATGCCATCTGGATGATCAGAATTTCTTCTTTTCTTTCTCGTCCTCCTCTTTTTCAGGGTGATTTTGTTGACCGTGGTTACTACAGCCTGGAGACTTTCACCAGGTTACTCACCCTCAAGGCCAAATGGCCGGATCGCATCACGCTTCTCCGTGGCAACCACGAGAGCAGACAGATCACACAAGTCTATGGATTCTATGGTGAGATCGTAGAACTTTCTTTGATCAATACCAGAAAACATGAAACAAATGGACAATTGTTCTTCCTCTAAACTTTTAAAGTTTTGAACATACTTTCCCTCGTTCTGTCCACAGATGAATGTCAGACTAAATACGGCAATGCGAATGCCTGGCGATACTGTACCAAGGTCTTTGATCTGCTCACAGTTGCCGCTGTAAGTATGCGAACCAACTTCAAGTTGATGATGAAAGCATTTAACCTGCTGTGGTGACTGCTGTTCGAGTTTAATCACAGCCTATGTTTTGTATTTTTTTCTGCCCAGATTATTGATGAGCAGATCTTGTGTGTTCATGGTGGTCTCTCGCCAGACGTCAAGACCCTTGACCAGATCCGGACGATTGAGAGGGCTCAGGAAATCCCACACAAGGGGGCCTTTTGTGATATCCTTTGTAAATGCTTTGTCACTACTCACTAAACCACCCAAGACATCCCTGTATCACCTAAAGCTGTCCTGTTGCTCACTGTTCATTTTGCTGTCAAAATCTTGTTTTAAATCGAAAAAGTTTGAGTGCCTGATGTGTTCATCCCAGTAGAATCTTACTATGTTTTTTCATAGGTATATTTTGGTGGTTGTTCATCCTTAACATTTTCCTCTCACATCTGGTGTGGTCGGACCCAGAGGATGTGGACACTTGGGCTATTAGCCCTCGAGGAGCAGGTTGGCTGTTTGGAGCCAAAGTTGTCAATGAGGTCGGTAAAATTAATACCACACTTCACATTTGTTCCCCGTCTCAAGTCAGGTTTTTCTCTATTCACAGATTTTCCTCATCAAGGAGATGTCTTTGCAGATTCTGCGGACATTGGTTTGTTAACAAAGCCGGATAATGAAATTCCAATTTCTCATATCGCCACAGTTTGTCCACATCAACAACCTGAAGCTGATCTGCCGAGCCCACCAACTCGTCCATGAAGGCTACAAGTACATGTTTGATGAGAAACTGGTGACGGTGTGGTCAGCGCCTAACTACTGCTACCGCTGTGGCAATATTGCATCCATCCTTGCCTTCCGCGACACAGCAACAAAGGAGGCCAAACTCTTCAGGGCCGTGCCGGATGCTGAGAGAGTGATACCAACTCGCACCACGACGCCATACTTCCTCTGAGGAGAATTCTGAAGAAATACATCGACACAGAAATTTGAGCAGGGAAATGACCTGGAATGCCTCTTTGTAGTAGGCATCATTTCTGAGATAAACAGTCATTCCAGATTTGGAGATGTTCTCTCAGTAATATATGGGACTTGGTAGTAAATCGCTTACTGCGTGGTTTTGTCCATTTTAATATAGACTTTAGGACATGCATGAAGTGTTTATTTAAAGTGCAACATCTTTGTACAGATGAAATCATTGCATCAAGCACCAGACACTGGAATTTCGCAAGAAGGTATTTTTGCGTGCGGTGAAAATATTTAACACAGTGCAGAGCATAAAGCAGTCAATGTTGCGTGCACCAACTACGCGAGCTCATTTTTTAATCATGGGCTTGCCCTTACGTTGACATACATTCATATCACCGTGTGCTCAGTGATGCCTGAGAGCTCACGAAGGGCAAAGCACCTGATTAAAAAATCTAACTCTCCTGGATGCACAACATCTTGGGTGAACTAGTTCACGACAAATACTGGAGACATTTTGAGCAGTGAGAAGAGTTCCAAGTGATGCAACGGTGTCATTTAGGATTTTTTTTAAAAAGCCTGAAATTCATTCATTTTGGTTACGGAAATCAGGGTTCAGACAAACATAGCTTGGCAGGCCATACATGAACATAGATGTAAAGTATTTAATTTGTATGTGACTTGAAGTGGTGTTTTTGTGTGATGTTCTGGGCTCCATGCTTAATCTGGCATAACCTTTGACCCCATGGGGGCAGTTTGCTCCTTGGATTTACCTGCAGAATAGTCCCCGATTTTTGCAAGTTACAGCTGCACTTTTTCCCCAACAAGTTGCCAGTCAGCTACCCTGACAGGTTATTTACCTCTATTTAAGATTTAGCCGCCTTGAATTAGAAGTAAGGCCATGCCTAGTTGTACTAATACTTAGGAGCTAACTTTGAGAAAGGTGTCATGTTTATTTTGTATAGTATCAATGTAAACTTGTAGTATTTCAGTTTAAGTTCAGGTATAGTGCTATCTTTGGTTTGGTTTTTAACGCGTCCTTGGTTTGAATTAGCTACTGGGGCATGGAATTCTTATCACAAATAAGCCTGGAATGGTTTATGTAGTGTTTCACCAGGGTCCAAAATGACCTCAAAAGAATACACCATTAACAGAAAGGTAATACATGTACTTGATGAATCCATTGAAGGCAGTGTAATAACATCTGAGAGTTTGTGTACAATCCTGCATTTGTGAGTAACTTTTTTGAAACTTTGCTAATGGCTGGATTCTCTCCTTAACTTCACGTATACATGCGTAGAGTGACTGCAGAATTGGAGTTTTTCTGCATTTTATTTGAAAACATTCTACACTCTTGTTCCTTCTACACAAAGAGTTCATTCAGGTACAATTCATTCCGGACTGAATCAGATTTCAAATCAACTTCTGCAGCAAATATGTTTAATCTATCATTTAAAAAATATTTTGTTGTCTATTTCCTCAAAACTTTAGTTACATATTACAACTTTCAAAAGTTAATAAAAACTCCCTCTAGCAACATAAAGCCCTAATATGACCTAGTGGACACATATGTCAAACATGAATATCATTTTACAAACCAAGTACATGTATATGTATTTATAAACTAAGATGTGGCATGGATTTACAAATTGAATCCGAAATTCCATTTTCCCCAAGTTATGATATTGCAAATGTGATTATGCACAATGTAAATCTTCCTCACTTTTCAAAATACATTTACATGCCTAATTCCGTTATCTGTGCAGCAAAGTATTAGTCAGCAAACAACATGCATTACACAGCCATGAAATGGCCTTCAATCAGACAGGCAAATGACGCCGTTGGTATTTGAGAAAAGTTACTTTAAATCTGCTGTAAATTTCCTTTTTTTACCCATAAATCATTAAAAGACAGGCATTCTATAACATGTATTTACCAAAATCACAGTTGGATTATCGATGTGTTGTTTCATTTGCAAGTTAAAATGAACATTAAAAGACCAAAGATAACCTCCAACATGCCTGATCCTTAAAATATTTAATTAATTACCTTTCATCGTGAAAGTTTTTGTCAACTTTCCCCAATATACCTAATCCTTAATCAAAACAGTGAATAACTTACATATCATTGCCTTTCAATTACAAACGTCATTTATTTTTTAAAAGAAGTTGGAACATTTACACAATTTTTGACACACTCCATTCCTCCAAAAACTACAGACACAAGTCAAATGGTTAGGAACAAACCCAAACTGTCTTGGCTTGAACAAGTCATCTTTTCAGTAGGTGATTTTCTGAACTTCTGCACTTCAATTCAAAATTGTACTCGACTAAACAGGTGAAGCTCTTTACTATCTCACAGATGATGTGGCACTTTTTTCACACTTGTTTTTTCAAAAGTAGACACAAAACATAGTTTACAATATAACAACATAAAAAGGTTTATGTAAAGCGATTTCAGGACAAATACAATGTAGGCTAGAAGACTGTAAGCCTGCACTAATTTCTAGCACTGAAGAAAATCCCCAAGCTAATTTTGACGCTGCTGGGCACTGCAGATTTTTCATCAGGCTCACTATTGGTACTTATAGGCAACACTTTGAAAAATGTATCAGTCTGCTTTTTAAAGACTGGCAACTGCTATGGCTGACCATGCACAAGCAAAAAGGCTTACACTGTATGTAGCAGACATAAGTAACATACAACATACATGAAAATTCAAGAATAATTTTCATATTTGGCTCTAATGCACTGCGACTGATGATTAAATATGGATAAAACTGGACATCTTAAAAATTGGTTTTTAAATGATATCATTCAAATTTATTTCTTGAAAAGTTAAAATGATGTTGCTTAAATGTCTTAAACTGTTTACTTTACATGTACCTTTCAAGACAGACATTAGTTTTTTCGTGTAGCCTATTACCCCCCAACCTGCTGGCTGTAAGCCCCGCCCCTTGAAAGGTCATCCTATTGCCTGAGGCTTCTTATTGAGCTGCTCTGTACAAAGTTCCCATTGACACCACTTATACCAAATTCAGGGCAAAATTGCGTATCAGGTCAGGGCAGTTCGAGTCGAACCCCGCAATGTCTAGCATGCCTTTGTCTGCCGGGTCAGCAATGGAGAAGCTGGTGGCTGACATACCGGCCACGATCAGCTTGGCGTCAATTTTCATTGCCTTGCGGTAGTCGCGCAGCGCCTGGGACGGGTGGACATCACCAAACCATGTCTCATTGTCCGTGTAGACAATGAAGACATCCACAGGGATCTTCTTCTTTCTGGCGTGGATCATTGGCAGAGCACAGTCTGTCCCTCCCATATTGAGCTGGGAATGGAAAAACCAGGAAACACAGAAAACAAACATTCAGCCAAGTGATAATGCTTTGCAGATTGGTCAACTGAACCCAAGATCTTGTTGATAGTTTACAAGTTTGTTGATGAGACTCCGAGAGCCCAGCTCTGGTATTGTGACACCCGTGTCCATAAGCAAGACACCTGTCATTGATCCCTAGGTAATTGAGATGGGTGACAATTCTTTAAGCGCCTGACAAGCCAGGGTGAAGCTAACACAGTGCCTTGAGCACTACATGTGCTAGTCCTAATCACAGACTTACAGTCAACTCTGCTATAACAAGGTTGCAGGGACCAGACCAGAGGGACCAGACCAGAGTGACCAGACCAGAGGGACCAATTTCAAAGAGCTGCTTCAGCACAAAATTTACTTAAGCACAAAAAACCTTGCTTTCAAAAAACCTTACACAAAATTTTTTTAAGCGTGAAGAAACCTTGCTTAAAAAACAAAGGTTACCAGCTCAAACTCTTTGTGATCGTCATGCTAACCAAAAGACAGCCGAATATCATTCCAAACCAATATACATCACATGGATTTTGGCAGGTAACCTGATTTGTCGGGCAAGATTTTTTCAGGCTTTAAGCAAATTTTATGCTTAAGCAGCTCTATGAAATTGGCCCAAGAGAGATTAAGGGCTTGCTTTTTATTACCAGCTGGACCAATTTCACAGAGCTCTTTAACCGCAAAATTTGTTTAAGCGTGAAAAAACCTTGCTTTATAAATCAGGTTATCAGCCAAAACTCCACGTCATGTATATTGTTTTGGAATGATATTCGGCTTTCTTTTGGTTAGCATGACAATCACAAAGAGTTTGAGCTGGTAACCTTTGTTTTTTAAGCAAGGTTTCTTCATGCTTAAACAAATTTTGTGCTTAAGCAGCTCCATAGAAAAGGTGTGGAGAAACAAAGAAAAACTGAAAGAATTCAACAAATTGGGATTCTCAGACTCAGCTCTTTTGGTTGTAACAA
>NW_019091381.1:1519524-1536313 GCF_001949145.1 Acanthaster planci | reverse complement strand
ACAGTTATTGCAAAAATCAAAGCTTGCAAATCAAGCCACTTTTTTAACCCAATCAACTCAACCCAATATTTTAAAACCACAAAGACTATTAGTACAAAGTAAATTTTCTCTTCATAAGGCCATTTTTATGTATGAATACAGCGATAAATCTGTCCACAAATAAATCTTGCTTTAAAAATATTTCTTAAAATGAAAAAAACATGCCCTAAACCCTTCCAACTTACTGAGTTGACAGTACGGATGACTTCATCCAGCCTCATCTTGGAATTGATTCCAGCATCCACCAGATGATCACAGAAAGCCATGATGTAATGGTTCTGCTCGGTTCTCATGGTAACCATCGCCATAGCAGCAGATGCTTCTCGGGCCATGATGTTCTCAATTCCGTTGACGCCACTACAACTCATGGAGCCACTGACGTCCAGAGCTAGCAGGAAACGCTTGCCGGTTGGCTCAACAAACTAAAAATAAAAAACAAGACACAAATAAGAGCAAAGAGTTTAGAAATTATGAATTGTGTGAGGCCCATCAGTGCATACTTTGTAGTCCTAAAACAGTCAGATGATTTCTGGAATAATGCAGATGTTCAGCTCCCCCCCCCAAAAAAAAAATTTGGCAACTTAAGTTCTGCAATTTTTCCTTCTATGTAATAAGTTTTCAGCATGTTTGTCAATTATGACACTGTACACTCTCTAGCTCAAAGCTTCAAGTAAAAACTTACGGGATGAAGTCATGAACGCATACAAAGACATTTGAAGCAGAACAGTGAAGTTGATGTTTATCTCCTACCTTGAACGTTTTGTAGAAAGCGTCATCCAGCGCATCGCAAATTGTCTGCACTGGCGTCCATGACAGCTTGCCCTTGTGTCCTTTCCCCTTCTTGTATTGGTAGAGTGCTGCCAGGATGTGGATTGGGTGGACACGGGCTTTGCGCAAACGGTTCTCATCCCGCAGCCGTTCGCAGACCAGCGCTGTCTCTTCGGTGAGGGGTTTCAAGAGCTCGATGGAGGTCAGCTTGCCCAGGTTGCGGATCATGGCTGTCATGGGCATGGATTGAAGCAGAGCCTTCCAGACCTGTTGAAGAGACGATGAGCACGTTAGCGGGTAACTCTGGTCATCAGGTTATAAAGAGAGGAGGACGTAAGCTGGTTATCTGTGCTTAGTATCTGGGAGGTCATTGATTGAAGTCCAAGCAATACAAGTAAACAGTTTTCATAAGCTTTTCAAGAATGTGTCAATGGAACTCTTGACCTACATCAACTGATTTGAGAAACTGTGTGGGCAGATGTTCCCAGGCAAACTGATGTTTCTCCACCAAGGCGATCACTTCCGTTTGGTCTGTGGAAAGCCGGGCTGTCTCAGCATCCTTCAAGAAGGTCAGGACTTCCTTGAAAGAATCACTGTGTTCTTCATCCTCCTTGACTGACTTGTCAAGCTCCTTCCAGCCTTTAACCACATACTTCAGCACCAGGCCAGTCACTGATGGATTGAAAAAAAAAAATGCTAAGCAAATCTTTTAGTCTGCTTAGTAAACTGAAACATACCTGTGCCAAACAGCTCCAAGAAATTTACGCAACACAGTGATATGATAACGAATAACATTATGTGGCTGCCATTAAGTAGTTGATAATAAACAGCTTTATCCAAGTAACTTAAAAATTATTTATTATATAATATATTATTATATAATTATAATTATATATTATAATTATATAAATATTTAAAATAAAAATAATGATTTTTCAGTAACTGGAAGAAGTGCATCATCTAGCGAGTCAATTATATGAAAAGATGTATCAATGACTAATTGATATACTATGGGAAAAATATGCAATTCAGATGAGTGATCAATTGATTGACATTGGGACTGGAATCTCATTCATCCTGACTCACCCTCATCTTTGGGCTTTACGTGTCCAAGCCGGAGAATATCTCGATGAGTCCAACCATTACGATTCCTGTACTTGGTCACAGCATAGGCCAGTTGTCTTGGATTCTTCTCATTGTACCAGCGGGAGATTGCCCGCTTCTGGGCCCGCCCCCAGCCTGTCCCAAACCCGCCTTGGATCTTCTCTACGAACTCCACAAACTGGAACAAGGTGGTCGGGATGCGGCAGATCTTGGGCATGGCCTCGTAAGCCTGTTGCTTAACCTTGACGTGTTCGCAACGAGCGCACTGAACCAGGGCGACGAGAATGGGGTCTTGTTTGGCGGTACGCCCCTCTAAGCTATACTCCAGGATTTCTTTGACAACATCCTCTCCCCTCCCGTCTTCAATTAGTTTCTGGATGCACTCCATGTTCTGCAGGCCTAGCTCCTTAGCTTTGCAGTAGTACGTCCCTGTCTCTGAGCCTAGACAGAGGAAGCGACGTAGACGGTCCATGTCATCCAAAGTCCAGACATATCCCCCAGCGTTGTTACACACCTGGCTGGCTGTCAAGGGCTGGCTTTGAGGTACGGGGCTGTTTTCCGCCATTTCAATGATTTTTCAGAAACAATCTGTAGAATATATATGTACAGATGGGTATGTAGTGAGTAAAACAAGTCAAATCCTGGCACTCTTCAAACTAAAATCACATTGATAGTCACAGACAATACACCGGCTAGGCCCGATGCTGACATGTGATAAGCTCACTGACTCTGTTCAATGAAGATGTTTGCCAAATCAGTCTTAGGCATCAACTGAAGAATTTATCCCGGCACACAAAAATAACTAGCTAGCAAGACCGGATACAAATCATACAGGAAAGTGGAAGAAATGACCCTGGCAACAGTTATTTGTCTGATAAGTAGTATATTACTACTACCAGACTTCTAGTACTACTAGGCCTACATTTCTGGGATGAAAATTCCTTGCGTGTTCAATATTAAAGCACAGTGACCAAAACTTTAAAAGTAAAGGGGCGTTGTAACTTATGAACAGGATGAATATCACAACAGTAACATACATCAGGAGGCCTAAATGCAGGGCCGGTCTAAGAAATATAACTGTTGGCGAGCGCCCGAAGTATTGCACAGGAATGAGAAATAGCCGAAGGTTACCCCAGCCTATCCCCTGGACAAGATGACGTCAACCCCTAAAATAAACGGGGATTTTCGAGAATGTGAAACGTTGCAGTTTTTGCAGTTCTTGCACCACACAGAGACATCCAGCAAGCGGTCCCAGTTAAATATAAAGTGCGCCCTCATTTGTAGTTAACTAAAAAATTAATAACGTGCCAAGAAAGGTCAGAGGTCTCTTGAAGGGCAATTTAGGTCTGGGTGCCGCCTCTTTATGTGATTGTAGTACGCGTGCGTTACTAGTTGAACAATCTACTGACATTACTTCCACTAAAACCATCATGGCAGACGTACTGAAATTTATTCGCGAGTACACCATCGCAAATAAAGAGATTACTGAACGCGATGACCAAGTTATATTTGGTGAATTCTCGTGGCCGAAAGATGCCAAGACAAACTACGGAGTTTATGGGTAAGTTGCCTCGATATTTGAAATCCGTGGCACAATATTGCATTGAATGACCAGACAGGTCCATCACCATCACATTATCACGCCATGCACGCGGCCGAAGTACGCCAGGCTACATCATGGCAGAAATGAACATGGAGACTGGAGCTGACGACTGACAGACAATACTTGATGCCCCTGTGTAGTACGAGATTTGCCTGAAAAACTAAGTGTTTTTCTAAGTAATCTTTCAGCATTTTCTCAGCTAAATTTCACTTTTTTTGACAGTTGACATCTAAATTGTTAACACTTCCTGATGGTTGTTATTTAATATATTTTAATAGAAAATTGTTGTCTGTGCATGCAATCTCTCCACATTGTTTAATGTTCAATTATTGTTGCTGTATACGATGCGAGTTGCGTTGCCCCATGGTGATGTCATAATATGCCCAGCATTTAGCACATGCATGATGTTGCTTTTGTGTAAGATTATTTTACACAGCCATGACAGTGACAGGCCTCCCTTTGAAAAATTGTTCTTCATGTTCTTAAGGGAGTTAGCTCCACTTAAGGAAGTACTAACATCCCTGATGGTGTTGTTGCCAGGTCTCTAATTTTGCCACCTATTGTCAAGTCTGACTGGTTTTCATAGTAAGTGGTAAAATAAGGGACCTGGCAACTGTACGGTCATGGACGTTAGTCACGTTAGTATTCCCCTTTCTAAATTTTGTATTGGATCGGTGAGTACGACAGATCCATCACAAAATTTGAAAAAGAGGGATACTAGCTGTTTTCTCAGTAGAGCTTGATCCATAGATGTTCTGATGATAGGTATGATTTGTTGATATGCGAGATCACTCCATCTTTGCATGATTGCTTATTGTACTGTTTGATTCCTCGATAATTCTCCTATCGGTCAATCAATTTTTGTTTCTCATTCATGGTTTTTTCAAAACAAGCATGACAATTGAAAATGAAGACGTCATGCAGAATCAACCAACTGTGCAGAGTAATCAGGCGATAGGACACATTGTTGCTTTCTGATGGCTAATTAACAACTTGACGAGGTTGCTTTGAACAGGTTAAGCGGTAACTTAAGCTTTTTTTTTCAAGCTGCCGTGCCTGTACTGGCAGGGCAAGGACCGTAGCAAAAGTCATGCTTTGGTCATGATTTGTTATGTTGACTCTTTTGAAAGAGGGAAAAAAATTGAAAGAAGTAGATGTGCCAATGCATGAGTGAAAAAGTCAAAAGCCAGTTCATGGTTAAATATATGTATTTCTTGCCTGTATTTTAGACAGGATTTGTTTTTCAGATCAACGCCACAAATCCAAAAGCTGTGATATCATGTTCATAACCACTAGGTTTCCATCACAGTTACACAAATGCTGCCAGTGCCGCAAGTTAACAATCTTTAAGATTACATTCCAGAAGAAGTTGAAAGTTATTTCAAACGTAGGCAACATCTGTACAAGTGGAATGGATTCCTAGGAGGTACACCAGTTGTACCATAAGCATCTCATTGATATTAAGTTTTATATAATAAATAATAACTTCTCTGATTTGCACTACAAATTCTATCATTTAGATATCCCCACTCAGTCCTTCCCGTGTAGACAACAGTTGTTCAAGGTCTTATACAAAAACTGGTTTAAAGTGCACAATAATCGTAGTGTTAAAATAATGCACAAATTTCAAATTATTATAATTAGAACTGGCAAAGACGCTGGTGAAGCCAAGGACTATTACACTGTGGACTCCATCTTATTTCTTCTGAGACACGTCAAGCTTACCCATCCTAACTATGTGCGGCAGGCTGCCGTAAGTACTTGCCTTTTGGAGAAAAATTCTAAAAGGACTGTGTGACTTCACAGTCAACCCACTTTATGTGTATCAGAGTTGTTCTTGAAGAAAGTACAGTGTTAATGCTAGCAAGCAGTTTCATCTGTTAAAGCTTTCTAGATTTCTCCAACATTTCTTAGACCTACTAAAATCAACCCACCCTTTGTTTTTGGAAGTCACTGTAAAAGGATTCTTTAGCTTCCAGGAAAGGACATTATAATCCATAAAAATGGTTTGCACAATTTGATTCGCTTTACTGAAGGTTGAATGTATTTGGATGTTATTCGTTGTTACCAATAGGCAGCAAACGTTCCTGTTGTACGTCGTCCTGACAGGAGAGGCTTGCTGGCCTATCTGAAGGGAGAAACAGGTTTGTAATTGCTACTGTAACTAGAAACTTTCAAACAAATTTTCTATTAAAACTGTTGACGAAATTTTTTAATTTTTTGAACAAAAGTTTGCAGGTGCTTTTTGGTAACGTTCATTCTTCTGTTGTTTCCAACAGCCACATCTGCCAGTATCGACAAAAGTGCACCACTTGAGATTGCTATACAGAGACAGACTCAGGGTAAATATCGTCCCAGAGGGTAGCCATCTTGGTCATGTTCCTTGACTTCATGTAGAGGTTTGCATAGCATGCAGGCCATTTGGTTTATATATAGGTTGGTCATCAGGTACATTCAGTTAGTAGCCAAAACACAAATTGCACCATCGTAATATGCAGTTTTTATTTACCTTTTAGCCAAACGCACCACTGATGACACCCAAAATGACCCATCTAAGAGAATTCGCTTGGAGATGGAACAAGTGCAGAAGGCCAAGGTACCAGACTAAGGGTTTCTTTGAATTTGAACCTCAAACACTGTTGTCTTGGCAAGGTACCAGGCTGATTGTTGAAGCAATATCTAGAAACGTGATGAAAGTAGTATTCATTGAAATCTGAAAAGTCCATGTGACCATTTGCAGTGTGCACGCTAGTTATAATGCCAAATTTTTTACTCAACCTCAAAATGTTCTAAGCTCTGAAGTATTTGAAATATCGCTGTTCTTACTGTATGCAATTACATGCTTAAAATGTGACAAATTCACTTTTATATGTGTGATAATTTTTTCTTCATATTTGTTCTTGTAGGAACGACTTGCGGCCAAGCTGGAACCATCCAAAGAGGGCGCTGTTGTCACCACAGATCAGATTAGGTGTGTACTTAGGAAATCAATGACAATAGATTTGGCCAGGTTGAAATTGCGTGTACATGTATTTGTATCAATTTTCAATGTTTCCTCGGCTTTCACCTCAGAAACGTGAAGTTTTGCACATAAGGTGCAATAAATTTGATCTTAACCTCTGACCTAACCTCTACTTTTCAGGTCGCTCTCAGATACCATGTCCGTGGAAAAGATCGCAGCCATCAAGGCCAAGCTGAGAGCCAAGAAGCGAACTACCATCAAAGTGGACGAGGACGACCTAGGCACGGGGATCTTGGAGCAGCGTAGCTTCATCGATGCTGAGGTGGACGTGACCAGGGACATCATGAGTCGAGAGAGACTATGGAGAACCAGGACTTCCATCCTACAGAGCACTGGCAAGGTAGGCACAGTGGGATGGGCTCTTACGCATAGCCGCATGAGGGCGCTCTAGCTCTGTTTAATAGTACAGAAGATGACATCGTGCAGGGACTCGTAAATGGACTTGTTATTTTAGGAGTGCTGTACACGTGCTGCAGGCAACGACAGAAGATGAAACCCATGGTAATGAATGACTCCAGAATGGTTTGTTTTGTTTTGTTTTGTCTGGTTATCAGTGATTGATTATTGTGATCTTGCAGGATTTCTCCAAGAATGTCTTTGCTATACTGCAGTCTGTGAAGGCACAGGAGGACGGCAAACAGACAAAACCTACCACGCAGCAAAGAACTGAACAAACTCCAGCTATTCAGCAGGTGTGTAACACCCATTCTCTCCATTTTTGTGCATTTTGCTCGTCGTTCCAGCACATTCACCCAATTGCACCTGTTCTTTTGTGGCACCCATATTTCATTCAAAGTTTATCTTTCTCTGCCGTCCACAGAGGGAATTTTGTGTCGGTATGTTGCTCATTTGTCTGATCGCAATCTTGTCGTTATTCTCATCTAGGATCCTCGGAGGAAGCTGACCACTCAAACGCAGTACAATCGTTACGATCAGGAGAGATTCCGAGGAAAAGAAGGTCAGAGGTCATTGCCTAAACAAACTAGATCAATGTGGACAGCCTTAGTTACTTTGAAAACACTGTCACACTTTTGTCTTTAATATTCGTTTCAGCGGGGTCAAACTTGTTGTTTTTATTATCTACAGAAACCGAGGGCTTCAAAATTGATACCGGAGGTACATACCATGGCATGACACTCAAATCTGTAACGGTGAGTCAGGAATGTGCAATGATTTCAGAGTGTCATTTCTCCAAACAACCTCGTACTGGCAAGTCCTGGATAAAAAAGAGAAACAAGGAATTAGTCCAACTCGTATAAAACCATGACTCTCATAGTTCTACTGTTTAAAATTTCAAATCAAATTTCCAGCATAGCTCATACAAAAGCAGCGAGTGGTTTTCCAAATTTATCTTATCTCAGTCGAGATGGGCAATTTTGCCATCTTAAATGTGAAAGGAAAATCTTCAAATTCACATCTGCACTTTGGACAATTCAGTTCAATCCTGGAATGTACAAACATGTCTCAAGTTAAACACGCATGCATCTTCATTGTGTACAGGAAGGGGCCAGCGCTCGCAAGGCTCAGACCCCAGTCCAGCCCCCACGGCGAGAGATCACCCCCCAGCCCAAGCCGCAGACACCCCAGAAGCGCGTCTCTCGTACCCCTATCATCATCATTCCAGCTGCCACCACATCGCTCATCACACTCTACAACGCCAAGGACATCTTGCAGGACTTGAAGTGAGTCTAAAAATAACTAGATAAATAAACACCAGCTCAGTCATAGTCAATCAGTTCTTGGTAACCTGTTGAGGCATTGGCAACCATAAACAACAGGCCAAGACACTTAATAACTATTTATTTTCTCCATCTGAAATGGTTTGTCTCTCTCTCGCATCATCAAGGAAGCATATTTTGGTGTCATTTGAAGAATCTGTAAGTTGTCATTTTGCAAGCTGCAATATCGAAATATTGAGGATCCTTCATTTTGTTACCAAAATTTTGTTACCATTTTGTTACCATTTGAGTTTCAGAAGATGTCATTGTACTGTTTCACTGTTAATTTATTGAAACATATAAAATGCCTCTTCCCAAGGTTCTGTACATCGGACGAGAAAAAGTCCCAAGGAGCTCGCAAGGAGAACGACGTCCTAATACAACGACGAAAGGACGATGGCAGCTCGGTGCCTTACAGGGTGGTTGACGCAGTCAACAAGCTCTCTCCCCAGGACTGGTAAGGAGATCAGATTGTTCCTTCCCCTGAAAAGCACCACCATCTGGTAAATGTAAAGTAAATGTTATACTGCTTTGCATGAGAGATGCTGCAGTATTGACCCTTTCCTCAGCTACAGCAGCGAGATAGATCCTTGATTGTAGAGCCTTGTGCAAGATAAATATTTTAAGAAGTTATCACGCTACAGTCAGATTAATACCAGTGGACCAGGTCAGCCGCGCCAACCTGCTTGATAACCGTCGTGTCTCTGTGGGTGTTTACTCATTGCTAATGTTTATTTCCTGTGTGTGTGCAGGGATCGTGTCGTTGGTGTGTTCGCTCAGGGTCCTGCTTGGCAGTTCAAGGGTTGGCCCTGGCTTCTCTCCGATGGCTCCCCCGTCGACATCTTTGCTAGAAGCAAGTTACAATTCTCTTGTTTTGGAAGATTTTATTGGAAATAGTTGATCTTGACGAAAGTCATGCAGCAATGCCTTGTGTGCTAAATGTGTCCAAATAGAAGTAACCTCTTGTAGTCGTACGCGTATTCATTTCAAGACCAATTCAAATCTCTCCTTTTCGCATATCTTTAATTCAGATTTTTTTGTTGGTTTTCAGTTCGTGGCTTCCACATCAAATTTGACGAGATGAAACTGGACCCCAACATCAAGAAGTGGAACGTTCACGTTTTGGTGGTCAGTCGCACCAAACGCCACCTGGATCGGGCCTGTCTCCTCAAATTCTGGGAGATATTAGACAAGTACGTCCAACCATGTAGGGATAGATTAGTCCTCTCAAAGCAAACTTTCTTCAGATCAAAATTTGGAGAGAAGCAAGCTGTGTGAAACCGTACACCAAGCTGCCGACATGTAGCATGGCCTAGTCTTCACACGAATGTTTGCTTGCTTTTGCAATCCATCGCAACCTCATAAAAAACTCCTTTTTTCTCTTTCTTTCCAACCTTAATGAACCTTTTCCCTTTTTGTCATGATTGTCTTTCTCAGGTACATGATCAAACACAAGTCACATCTGAGATTCTAAGACACATCCGTAGGCAGATGCCACCATGGACCACTACTTCCTACGACTGACAAGATCCAGATGATTTTGAAGCGTAGGATGTAGTCTGTCCACTTTGCTCCTGGGTGTTCAAGGGCTTCGTTACGATTTACAGCAACTGCACAGTTTGCAGTTACATCATGCCCAGGGGTAGGAACTGATGTACAAGTCACAGACAGCGCCTAGTCTCTGGACATGCAGTGGCTACATCTGTGGTCAGAGCGATGCTTAGAGCAAGGGTAAAAAATGGGATGAGCACTTGTCAGTGTTCTTGGAAATATTTTCGTACCAAAATGCTCAAAATATTGATTTTGTTTTAGTTTCACCATGTTTGCATCTGTGTATTGTTCTATTCCAATTTAGAATATTATTGACAATTGAAAGTTGTACAAAAGGGAATAACTTTAAAGATTTTGATGCATTGAAGATGTTTCTAAAAGCACTCTGGCATTTTCTCAATCTTTTTTTTTTTTAAACGAGGGCCCTACATTGAAGCAAGAGATTTATTCCCCATTTTCTCAAACGTACCAAAAAGCAAAGTATCTGGCAGCCATTTTGTAAAAATAAAAATCATTAAATCTACTTCATGGAATAATTGGTTGGTTTTACCACAGTGACGTACAGGGTAGTTTTGGTGTACCACAAATCGACGTACCGTCCGTAGACTTTGTTGGTGCAGCAACTAGCCCTGATACATCAGCGAATCGAATATGGCGCCTTGAAGACCACACCCCCTTTAAAACGTTTGTGTTTTCCAGTTTATTTCAACTCCAATCTAGTTTTTTTTTTTCACAAAGCAGTTTTCATCTTTTCCCTCCAGCGGAAAAGCCATTTGTAAATAGTCATTTTGTATTGTATCATATGCGTATACATGTAGATGTAGGGTAGTGAATTAAATCATGTAGGATGGCAGTAAACAATATTTGAAATCAGTCAGATTTGAAATGGGTTGCCAGAAAGAGGTCCAAATTTCAATCTTGACTCTCCAAATTTGCATGACATCCATGATGTAGCCATTTCTGATGTACAGACTGAACAAATGTACCGTTTCATCCTGGCAATGATTGGATATTTATCCCCAATTTGTACCATAATTGATCTCCAATGTGTTCTCAGCAGTAACACATAAATGATTGTGCACTGTACCACCAACCCTGTATATTAACCATTAAAAGAAAGTGTTTCCATTCAAGCACTTTTTACTGATCTTTTTGGAAGCCTTTTCTTTTGTGAGTTTGTGTGTAAATAGTTCAAGAAAACAGGGCAGTTTCCGATGGAAATAAAAATTTAAATACAGCAATTGTATTCCTTACCACCTGAATGGTGAATATTTACTCTGTACTGTTCAGGCATGCAACTTCGTCTTTGAAAAAAAAGGAAATTCCTATCTTTACAAGACTTTGGACAGTGTTTTTCAATGGCATGAGTGTGAAGTAAAAAATGAGGAAATCAGCCGATCCGAGGAAAAGTTGCATGCCTGACTGTTAAAGATGACCAGTAGAGAAATAGTCAACATTCGTTCTTCACCTCTCAAAATCCCAAAATCTGATATCCCACCAAAAATTATTCTGCAAATCTACTACTACAAACACAAGGCTGACTTGATGCTATCAATTTTTTTTAGAAACTTCCTAATACTATAGAACAAAATGATAAACATATTGAACATGTTAAGTATTCTTGCATTTGAAAAAATAAACCATAGAAAGATGACAGTTGCAAATAAACAGAAGACAAGAATTGTAAAATTTCATTTGAAACATTTGAATGAGTCCCCATTCCAAGCTCAAAAGGGTGTTTATTTAACGAAGCATTTTTGCCCATGTACATTTCACAAATGGAAGATTCCTCATCACAACTGAAACACTTAAGAACAAGAGATTGATTTAACTTCCTCTTCTCTATCAAACGGAGACTGTCAACAATTTTAGTGAAATCAAATCAAAGGAAGATCATTTTTTGTTAAATTTTGTACAAAAATAATCCGCCCTGTAGAAGCAAGTAAATAATTTTGACTTAAAAATATGCAACTTTTGTACACTTTAACTTTGGCAGATGTTCCTTTTTTATAGCAAACTATTACTGGCAAAAACTATTTACAAATTACATACATCCCATTGAAACAAATCTCGCTGTTAAGTTTGGAGATGATAGTGCTTCACCAAATGTCTTGGAAAGAAAACTTCCTTAAGCCCATATCCTGCATGTTCCATCAATTCTTCTTTTCAAAGTATTCTGTATAAAGTACCTTGAACTTTCATGGTCATTCCTGCTCATACTTCTCTAAAATATCAAACTTTAAAAATGAATATGTACAGATTCACTTTCTTAGTGTCACCTTTCAAAAATATTACTCAATTTAAATAAAATAATGCCTGGTACGTGCACCGTTCACACAAGTTTGAAACAATCTTCACAAAGTAAGTAAAACATTAGTAGCACCGTTTTGCTGGCTTGGTTCACAATAAATTTAAGCAACGTTTCAACATGTGTCAAATACTGGCCGAAATCAATATAAACTGTGATTGAGATTGCTACTAATAGACTGCAGTTTGTCACTTTAATTATCTCCATGACCCTTGACCTTCCTGCATCTGTCTTGGCATGCCAGGCCCAGGAGGGCCGGGGCCATACCTCTGGGGGTTAACAATGAAGGGTCTTGGTGGGTCACTCACTGGTATGGGAACAAATTGGGCGATCGCAATCTGCTGTGGCAGAGGGTACTGACTCATGACATGGGTCTGAGGTGGGGGACCAAGCCAAGGGTTAGGGTTCACTGGCTGGGGTAGGGGGACAAAGTCACCCGATCTTAGGTGCTGCTGGTACCCTTGGTTGGCCCCGCCCATGAGTGGGTACTGGGAGTGTGTGAGTTGGTGGGGTGCAAAGAAGGGTTCAGATGGAGAAGGTGCGAGGAGACGGGTGGCTTGTGGGTTGGGGAACCCTGGATTGGGAGTATTCTGACAGGCTGCAAACTGATAACCGGGCTGTGTGGAAGGAGCCATCTGATTGAACAGTGGCTGGTGCAGGCTTTGAGACTGACCAACAGCAGCTTGTGTAAGACAAAGTGTGTCCCTTTGATCTGACTGCTGGACATTCACTGGTGGTGGTTGGGATGCAAGACTGCTTTTCTCTTCCTCTCGTGGCAGTGGTTGGACAGGCTGGACCAACCGTCCCTGAGATTCAGTACTCCCATCAGAGTAGGACACAACACTCAGTGGACGGTTTGGGGTGACTGGTGAGTTAGACTGTTCTGGTTCCCTGTGAGGGAGTGCCGAGTTGGTCAAAGAAACCATTTTGTCTGAAGAAAGACCACCAAAAAGGGTGAAGACAGTAAATCTGGGTAAAACTGACATTACTTCTATATCAACTACTTTCTTATGTCTTCAAGCTGCAGCAAAATTAGGAATTTCTAGCAGTAAACTGAGTAAGACATGTTAGCGCACGTACCTACCTGCCACTTCCTGTTGCTGCATGTGAGATTTGGTGGCTTCTAGTTTTTGGGAGATTTCTTCAATCTTCCTCTCTATGTATGACAGATGGTCCACACCGTTTGAATCATGGCTCACCATCATGTCTCCCAAAATGCGCTTTCTGAGAGAGAAAAACCAAAAGAAATGTTGGCGGTAGGGAATCCTACACAAGCAATATTTGGCCATGTCCAAAAATGGGCACTGTTGTCTCTGACTACAGGTTGGTTGATGGCAAAACTATTCATTATAATACAAGAATGGCAAAACTATCCAACCTTGATACAATGGCAAACTATCTACCTTAATATATGAATGGCATAACTATCTATCATAACACAAGAATGGCAAAACTATCTAACACAATGCCAATGCGACACCTTCAGACAGTCTACAAAGTCAACTTTGCTAAATATGTACCTTCTGAACTGCAATGCTGACAAAGTCATGTTTAGCTCCTCTACGTCTAAAGACAAGTCAAGCTCATCCTTGGCAGATTCGTCAATGTCACTGCCAACCAGGTCCTAAAAAAAAACCAAGACACTAAATAACCTCTAAAAAAATTAAAAAGGGGACAGAAGATTATGACTTGTTAAGCTTACAATTGAAGCAAAAGACTCACTCCAAAAACTCCAAAGTTCTCAGCAATCTCCTGAAGTTGCTGCACAGTGTCCATACGGACTGAACTACAAGAACTCAGCAACAACATGGCGCTAGGTAAAGGAATGACACAAAAAAGAAAATTTGCCAACAGATTTCAAGGTAAATTTTTTAACGTCATCAACACACTTCAGAAAAGCAACAAATTTTCTTTACATACCTTGTGAATGGCATCATAAGTATAAAGTCTTCAGAATCATCCAGCAAGTCAAAGCTGTCAGGGGGAAAAAGGAAAAATTTTGACATTGACAAAACTGTAAAACGTAAAGCAAGGGAGATGGAGCAATTCAGCGTTTTATATTTACCTTCGCAACTCTTCAAAAAGTCTCGGGCTTTCCTTCTCCACTGCCGTCAGCAAAGGAATTTCAACGCCCAAATTATCCACCTAGATATACAAACACAAAGGTAACACATTATCCATATATTCATATATGAATAATGTATTCATATATGAATATATATGCAAATTATTCATGTCATATATGAATAATGCACATTATGTATTCACATACTACGACTTTATCAAAGTAGGTACATCGACCTGAAAGACTGTCTCTTACGAGGCTTTTATAGTGCTGATACAACATATGACACATGTGCCGTCCTAAAAGCGTTCATATTAACAAAAACATACAAACCATCCCTACTGATGGACATGGAAGAGCCTCCGAGTGTAAACACAGAGGATTTGTTTATATTTACCTGTTGATACAGGATATCCTCAGGTTCAGACTCATCTTCTCCACACATGAGGTCAGCGACCTCCACGACGGTCAAGCAAGCATCACTGTCGTGGTTGATCAGATGTACCTGGTACCCATCATGGAAATCAATGCTGGGGGTGCAGAGAGGATGCAGGGGGCAAGACACAATGAGAACCATGCCAACGAGTAACTCTGTCTTTCAAGATGGCAAAATATCGAAAAATCCAGCTACAAAGATGGCAAAGAATTTTAAACTGAATCTTACAATTCAAAATTAAACAGCCAACTCACAGATAACCCATCCAATCTGACGATAAACTCACCGCTTGACAATCCACGGCGCTTCATCTGCTATTGCTTCAAGAGGAGGCAAGTCTCTACTCTTGTCCTCTGAGGGGGGATTCGAACCTCCGTCTGGAAGCGGTACATCCACCTCTGCACCATCTTAAAAGCAAGCAATTCAATTTTTCTGCCGCTGAGAGAGATTCTGCTAGGATGAAAATGTCATACCCTCCTAAATTTTAGGTTTGTGTATTCAAGTTTGCTGCAGCTTTTGTGTATTTTTAAATTAATTTTGCAGCAGAATTCATAATGATAAAAGCAGGACAAATAAGGCGATGTACATCAATGGACACCTAGGAACACATGTATAAAACATACCCAATCAACTTACTAGATCACAACATTTGTGACTAGAGAAAGATCAAAATTTCAACTTTGAGAAAGGTTGAATTTGAAACACTTCAATTATATTGTGTCCCTTGCACATATCAAAATTGGTCAATTTGACAAATAATTATTTGAATCCACATTAAAGCAGTTGGGATAGAACATGTTCCACAGCTCTGACATATTGCTTCAAGGGTTTCTGCTCAGTTTGAAGGGGGTACCTTCCGGGGCAAGTGGGCTCTCCTCCTGTTCCTGGGTCATGTCCAGCAATTCTCTTTGGTCATCACTGGCATTCTCATCAAATTCTGTGACATCTTCCAGGGTCAACATGGCTAAGTCCGGTTGCGGTACATCACCCTCCAACTAACCAAATTTCGTATTAAACAAAAGAAAAAAAATTGACTTGCATTTCATAAAACTCTTTAAATCACTTTGAAAACAGGATGCAATTTTCATGTGGACTCAGCATGTACTTGTTTTATGCGGTAAAAAAATCTTGACATAATGAGAAAACAGGTGCTTGACAAAAGCAGGGGAGGAGCTTCAATTTACCGGAGGCGGGAGGAGTTGATCCAGGTCGTCTTGTGTTCTAGCAAACACTGCTAAACCTTCTTCCACCAGGGCGTCGTTAATGTGGATATCTTCCTCCGTCGTCGTGTCGCTTAGCAACAGGTATAACTCATCATTCTTTATATGGTGGAATCAAAACATCAGATATCAACAATTCAAACAAATCTCTTAATTTACTGCGACAAACAACAAAATGAGAATGGAGATAGGGATAACGTTCTATTTCTTTATGAATGGAGAAACTACAAGATGCTATTGAAGAAACTTGCATTCACAAATTCAACAAAAATGACAACTTCAACAGATGTACAAGGCCACAAATGCTCTACCAATGACATTGATTCTAATATCAAAATCATCAGGAAACTATTGCATTACATTGGAGAAATAAAGGAATTTTGACAAGTTGACATCAGTTCTACAAATCTAAATGCTCTTCACTGATTAACTTGCACTATCTCTGATGGGGACAGCTCACCTGAATTTCTGTGATCAAGGCTATCAGTGGCTTCCCTGCTGTCATAGCGAGGAGTCGATCTCGAGCTTTCATTGTCCACTTGTCCTGAGTAACCAACAAAAAACATGGATGAAAACAACATTCCCAATGTCATTTGGAACTTTGTCATTTGTCATTACCATCGTCACTCGGTGAGAAAGGAATAGCCTCTGGTAAATTATTGAGCAGGAACAATTAATCTGGGTTCCAAGAATAAAGAAATTTACAGGAGAAAGGGGACGTTGGGACTGTAAAGAATTCCAATTTTGTTACCTCTGACGGTGCAATGAATGCCAGTCTCGCATTGTATGCCTGGATGGGCAGTTTCAGAAAGCAGGATCTGTAAAAACACACGAGGAACAGTTATCAAAACAAACTCATTCCCAGTTAAACAGGTAAGTGAAAATCTCTGACAATCGTGGACACTGAAGTCTCGACAACACACTGATTGCAGTTGGGTTGGGGACGGGCAAAACC
>NW_019091381.1:1494212-1519025 GCF_001949145.1 Acanthaster planci | reverse complement strand
GGGCAAAACCGTTATATATATAACACTGATTGCACCCACTAAATCACGTGACCTATACTGGGTATCAACGCCATGACAACCTGTGTTTTGAGTGTTGTTTACAAACAGTACAGCCAAGTTAGAGAATAGTACCCAGTACATCAGTAGTCCGAGTACGGTACCTACCGTCTGCGTTATTTTTAGTAAATGATACTTATGAAACACTTTGCTTGTGTGGACGACGTGTTTGTTTATATTTAATACCCACTATAAGTCACATGACTTAGAGGGTGCAATCGGTCTATTTTGGGTGAGATGATTCAATTCTACAAGAAAGTGGAAACAAGTCAACTTACTTGAGTAATCTCAGCGACGATCTTGACACAGTGGCCACAGTTCCGTAATCTACATACAATACCTGAATGCAGACAAGAATACTTTTAAGTTTCAATAATTTTGCAAATACGTAACTTCCAAAGCTTTGTTGATAAAGGAAGACAGATTCTGAACATCACTGCATTTATATACAGCCTTTCTTGATGGGTTAAACCATAACCTCCACGACCCACCTCCAGGAAATCTACTTTGGGGATACCGGTGATGACGGCACGGTGCCAATTATTGTCACTGAGGTAGAGCGCACAGCAGACCTGACCCACGGCAATCATGCACTCTGGAAACTCGTACTTGTTTCCCTCTGGGTATGAGTAGATAGATCTACAAAACAATGTCAAAACATTTAAAAGACGTGCATCAATCTGGGACTAACATCTCATATGAAAGCATGAATAACAAATTAGGAGAATTATGTATTTTGTGATGTTTGTAAAATTTTATGGAGTGATCGTGACTCCGTGAGAATGTTTCCCCCTACCCCAAAATGCACGTAATTAGAAAATTTGATCAGTAGAGAAATTACATACTCCAATTCATCCATGAGATCGTCCAGTGCATCATTTCTCAACTTGTCTTTGAGTTGGATAGAAAGCCTGTGTGGAGTGAAGACGGTGGCCACGTAGACCTCGATGTAGTCTTGGATCGGTGGATATTCACAGTAAGAGTAACTGAACCCCCAACCCACAGAATCAGCAGGTATCGACAGTCTTGATAGCTAGGACAAAAGAAGAGGGCATTAAAGGAGTATCACTCAGAGACATCTCCATCTTTACATGATTACGAGCGAGAGGAATGAGACAATTTAACAGCATTTGAAACAAGTTTTAGCTTTCATCGGTGACGTCCCCTTTTTTGGGTCTTACTTTTTCATCACCAATATTCAGACTATCCACCGGCATCTCTTCAACTAGCATCACTAGAAGGCGACCTAGGAATGAAAAATTCAATGAATCTTCACCAGTTCAAGCTTCACTGATACGCTCTGCAAGCAGTTTTATGACAAATTTCTTTACAGCTATCAAAACTGTCACACACTTCACCCTCATTCAAAGATTTGAAATGACATCTGGGTTACATTCATGCAAAGTGCTGTTATTTGGTTTACCGTATCCCTTGTAGACTAATGTGGCAGTGTCTGGCATCATCATGATGAGAGATTCTACATCTCGGAAGCCAAGTTCGTCAACGGGGAAGGATAAACCAAACATCCTCTGCCAAAATAACCAATCAAACAAAATAAAGCATGTTTTGTCAAGTCAAAAGCATTCTATCACTTTAAAACCCAAGATGCAGGCTTCTTGATAATACAGAGTCGTTATCAAATGTAGACCTATTGGTAATATTTTTGATCATTGGTATGGAAAAGTCTTTGATGAAAAAACAACAAGATGGGATAGAAAATGCCTTGCCTAACTGACACAAAAAAGTCCAGCATCTCAAAGCCAAATTCTAATGACTGGGGAAAACAGACACGAACATGGACAGAGCACACTTTGCATGAATCCTGCTGATGGACTATGGAAGTCGACACATTGATCCACACCAAAACACCACTCACTTTTGAGACACATGGACCCTTCCCAACCATCAGCTCACCTGGTAATAGAAAGCCAAGTTCTTCAACAAGATGCCCTCCGGATTTTTCTCCAGCAACTGACGGACTTTGTCCTTAAGATCTTGGAAGCCTTGGGTGGGATTAGGGTTCAGTTTCTTGTTTGCCTTGACGTTCTGGTCGGATGAGCTAGCCTTGGATTTTGCAGATTCTGTTAAAAGAAGATGAAAAACTACTTGGAATGAGAAAACAAAGATTTTCTGTTCTTGCTGTAGCAGAAAATTCTGCGATAACGGTATTTCAAGGAAGCTTAGTTTATCACAATCATACATCCTGCATCTGAAGATTTTGTTCTTGCACGGTTTTTACGAAGTTCCTGTACCAAACCTTCAAGCTCAGAACGGGGATTATAAATCAAACGAATCTGTGGCTAACAGAGTTTTCAAAGTGTTGGTGCCATCCGCTGTGGTAAAAGTTTCTAGGAAGAGCTCACCGACTGTCTTAGGTTTGTACGTCCTGACATCGTAGAGTTTCCAGTCACCTTGTTTCTGTTCTCTCTCTACGGCAACCACTTCTGGCATGGCTGCCATCAGCTCTGTGACACTGAAGTAACCCAGCGACATCATAGGAAGCGCTTTCTTATATTTTTTCTAAGGAAAAACAAGAATTGGTCCCCCCCCAAAAAATTGAATTTATTACAGAAGATTTAAGTTTTGTTATACTTGTCCAAAGTTTTATCTTCATATTCATGGTATGCATAAGCTGATTCTATAGAACTTTTAATTGAAATGAAGGTCTTTTTTGTAAAGTCTGCAAAAAAAGGTCAAAGTCAGGTACCTTATACTCATCTGGCAAGTAAGCTGCCCACAGGCCTTCTGGGTGCCGTTCCAAAATCTATTTGGACACACAAAGCAACATTGTGATGTTAGCTTCAAAGATAACGCAAGGAAATTTTTATAAAACAATTGTGGAATAATACAAACATTTCCTCACAAAAAACATTTTGAACAGCCAAATATCTACAGTCCAGTTTGTTTCAGAGGGATTTGGATTGCCATCAGTGGTCTGTCATTGGTTCACTTACACCAAAACCTGCTGAATGGATGGAGTGAACCAGTGATGGGATCACTGGTTGAGATCAAGATCCATGAGAAACAAACAGGCCCTTAGGCATTAGAGAAGATGAAACAGGAATCTTTATACATAACATTGATCATGTAACACAAAGCCAAGCGCTGATTTGCCAACTGACTGAAACCTTCTTATGCAAAGCATACATGTAAACACTAGCGAGAAATGTTTGCTGACAAAAAGACTCTAAATATAGACACCTGTCGAATTTGTTGCAGAAACTTTGTATCAAACAATTCGGATGTCAAACTGCCATCTTCCGATGAGGCATTTACATCCTTTGAGACGTCTTGTGATGCATTTGAGCTTTTCGTGACTTGTGGCCTTGTACGTTGGGCAGATTGTGGCTCAGTTAGTCTCCCTGGCTGCTCGGTAGAGTTTGCATAACCCGCATTTTTTGACATGGTGCTGCTGTGGGAGGTGGCGTTACTTGGCCGTGGGACGTTAGAAGCTGATTTTTGTTTGAAATTTTCATCGTCCTCAAAACTACAACTAGCAAGAGGTGCCTTTCTGCTATCTGTGTGGTAAAACAAATATAGGAAAACTATTTATACTGTGAATGTATCGTGGAATGACATCTCATGTCATGAAGAGTTACAGCTGTCTGTGGTCACTATCATCAAAGGCAGTATTTACAAATGTTAGCCGAAAATCTGCTTTCAGCTACAATATTGCCTACTGTTTACACGCTGAAACCTTGCATGTGATGAAAAGCTGTTGAAAATCTGCATACAAACTTTACAAAAATTTTTTTCTTTACGAATTTCATTATTACAGCCAAAATAGCAAATAGTGTGACTACCGGGAAGTGATGAGTCTACATTATCTCTCTGAACATGTTCTGTTTTGTTAGCTCGAGTGCGCTGAGTGGATGATGAAACTGTATCAGAAGTTGGTTCATTGACTGCTGGGTGATTAGACTTCTCATAGATTCGGAACTCATCTCCTCTCAGTCTTTCTAGGGTCACAAAGTCTGGCATGGATTGACACATGTGTGCCAGGGACTCAAACCCGAGTTTCTTGAAGGAGATCGTGTGGCCATATTTCTCCGCAAACAGTCTGTCAAAGTGTACGTTCAAGACTCCGTTGGGGTGTGCGATCAAGAGAGATTTGATCTGGTTGCGCAAGTACGCCGAAACAGAGGGGGACAGAGCGGGCGGGCCTCTGGTGTTGGGCCGGGTATTGAGTGCGATGCCCCCCGCCGGTCGCCCCGGCGCGTTCGCGTCTGTCAACAATGTCCGTGCGCCAGCACGTGCTGCCCCACGCCTTTTTTTCAGGCATTTCAAAACATCAACTTTCTGCCTGGACACCAAGCTATGGATATGTCGGGTCGATTCTCCTTCCACGACTCGCACGATAAGTTGCCCTCTTTCCCAACAGGGTCTGACAGTGTCGGGGATGTCTTGTAAGAAGTCTTGGCAAGTGTTGTATCCCAGCTGACGGAAGGGCAACGGCCGGCCCTCGAAACTTTCATAGTCCAAGGCAACTTCCTCGGGTGTCAGGCCCAAAGGGGCGGACCCAACCAGCCCCCTAATGGACTTCTTGACGGATTCTTTCAGCTTTGCCTGGTCTGACATGATGCGTGTCGTTTCATAGGGTATGATGGACCAAACAACTGCTGATGACAAACGGAAAATTTATCAGAAAATCCGTCTATCGGTCACTCAGTTCCGAACAACTTCCATTACACTGAAATCGCGCACGTGTACGACGAGGGCGACCGCTCGATCGACTGGCCGGACGGTAAACTGCCTGGTACACAATTCCCTACTCAACAGCATTAGACAATTACCATGAGTACCAGCGAATTCGAGAGAGGGCGTCAAGCATCATACAGCCTTTAACTTTGCTCAGCGCTCATGCATAAAAATAACCAACTGATTAATTACAGCAACATAATTTCCCAGGGGCGTATCCACGGGGCGTAAACCCCTTTTTCACTCAAAAAATAAATTAAAAAAAATGGAGGGAGGGAAATGAGAGGACGAGAAACCCAGCCTCAATGTGACAAAGGGGTAAAAAAAAAAGTTCTCCTGCCGATTATTCAACCTCCCTAATTTTTACGGCCTCGACTCTCAATTTTTTTAGTTCATGACCGCCCCCCCCCTTTGAAAAATCACGGATTCCCTGGCATCCCCAAACATATTTTTTACTTCAGCCCAAGAGTGGAATGATAGGCATATGTTGGGCTGTGTCGGGGGGGGGGTTAAAAGCTATAAACTTCCAAAATACTTGAGATTTCAAGTACAAAACAACTACTTCCTCCGCTTACTGTTATTTATTTTCCACCAATGCATACAAATACATGATACATTAAGTAGCCACTTTGAGTCACAATTACATTTTTGTTTTTCAAGAGTGAAACCAACAAACATATACTCTCATTGCAAAGATACACAAATTATGCATTTATGATTATTTTCCATTCTTTAATTGTAATGAAGGCAGAAACAATTCACATTGCAGTCATGCATAGTGGACAAAGTCCAAGAATGTTGTAAAAGTTTTAACCAAACTTATGTCAATAATTTCTTGAGCAAAAAAAAAACAAAAAACAAAAATACTCTGTCCGGATCAAAGAAATGCTGGATTAAAATTTCAAAAAGTTGAACAAAGTTGGCTGACTGTAAAGTCCTGGAGATGCCAAGGCATTACATCATGGCATTGATGGAAGTGTCTGTTTCAGTAGGAACCACTCTGTCACCACACATACACTGTTGACACTTAAAAATTTAACACAAAATGCCTATATATCTTAACTTTGATTCTCCAACTTCTACATTTGTAAATTCTGCCTTATTAGCCTGTCAGAAAGACAAAAGTCCCTGTCTATATAAATTCGTTGTGTGTGCTTCGTTGTTCTTTGGATCTGTCAGCAACTGACTTGAAAAAATATTTACATTTCAATTACAGTGCCACAGACAAATATACTGCTTCACAAGTGTAACAAGCAATACTTCACAAATCAATCAGGAGACACAAGTGTCTATGATAAAAAATCTGCACAAATAACATAACCAGTCATATCTAAGCAATAGACCCCCTGCAGTTGGTACTTGGTAATAGTTCCTTTAACGTGGCAAGGAACCAATGAAAAAATATGAAGTGTAATATATCCCTCTATACAGCTGATGCGCTCTGTCGTGTATTAGAGCTTGATTTAAAGGAGGCGAGGCTAACAATATATAAACTGGTACCCAGCTCTTACATCAAGACTGCACATTTAAATGGAATGTGGTCGTGTACTGGGCCTACACTCCACGCTTCACAAGTGCAAACCTGTAACCATGTTGTGTGCAATACATGACATGTACATGTAGGTAGAATGTCTTCCAGCAAAGTTGTGGCCCAGTGCATGTGATCTTTCACAGTTAAGACATTCCACAGATTACAAAAATACTGCTTTTGTCAAACACTAACTGTACTCATTCCTAAGCTGATAATTTTACTAATTTGGCAAGAAACCAATGTGTAACATGAACATAATCTTTAATTTTTCTCCTTAAAGATAAGGAATTTTTCTTTTATTGGATAAACCTTTTAATCCTGTTATATAAGATAAACAATATCTGCAGACAAGGCTTTAAAATGTGGACTGAATGAGAGAGTCATCAACAGTAATCATTTTTCACGAAGCACTGCTGAAAAAAAGAAACCTGTTCCACTAAGGGTACAAACAATCCTACCCAACGCCTACACCACAATACATGAGGGAAAAAGAGAAAAAGATTCAAACACCTGAAGGTTGGGTTACAGGGTCTTGGAAAATTACACGCACCATTTTGGTTACACAACATCAATGACATTAAAGACAACATTAAATCAACTCTGAAAAATATTTAAAAGTTAGAATCAAGGGAAATTTATTTTGGCTTCCATCAGTGTTGGATTTCCTTTAAACAACAACTAGGCTTTATTTTTCCTCACCACAACCAGCAGGTATCCATACACCTGACCTACGGCTGGTTCTGGTGAATAATTGAGGTTATGGGCCTCTAGCTGGACCAAGAGCGGGCACCATTTTCTTAGCAACAGAAGCTCCATTGGTCGGAACTGAACTTTGTTGGTTCACGAACGACTGGGAAATACATGCGTCACTGTTGCATCACTACTAACAAATTGAACACTCCTGGCCAACATGGCTCTTTTCAAATGATGAGGGGGTGCTTCCGCTCGAGGTGGATACTCAGAGTCTGTGGATTTGGATATTCACAGCAAATACCAACGCCAATGCAAAAATGGAAGGAAGGATACAAATGTTAAAGCCAGGTGGAAATCTTTTACCAAACCCATCAAAGACAGAAAAGGCCTCTGATGCAAGACTGACATGATAATGCATGCAGGCAGCCATCGCACATAACAGTTTGTAGTTTGGTTCAAGAACTAAGTCCCTGTCCAAAGGTTGTGGCTGTGGCTAAACATAACATGTGGACCTATGAAAGCCACTGGCTTGTGGCTACAGCCACTTCCCATAAAGACGTCTATTACATGCAGCCACGGCCACTTGATTTGGATGGAGCATTTGAATAAGCTGTGCATCAAGCATATGACACTGACAGTATGCGCAAATTGATATGATTATCTATCTTGAAGAACCATTTCACATCATAAAAAAATCTACGTATGTAAAATATCATTGTACTGCAGGAAACAAAAATAAAAAACTTAATTTCTCACTCTATATATGCAATTAGGATCATAAGACCGACACCGGATAACAGTCCTAGTATCTCGGCGATAGACTGCTTGATGTTGTTATGCTGAAGTAATTCTGGTATGACGGAGACGGTTGCTATGTAGATGAAGCCCCCTGCAGTGACAGGCAGGATCCAGCTGGGGGCGGAGTCATCCCCTCCCTCAGCCAGTAGGGCTGTGATACAGCCAGCAAGGGCTCCGACAGCTGTAACAAGCTGAAGATACATAGCCTGCAACAAGATGGATGCAAGTAACATTTATTTTAGTGTGCTGTGTTTAACCACTTCCTGCCGGGGACTCCGGATCCAGACACATATGCTTTATATGTGTGGCCAGCATCTCCGAACTTGGACAAAAGGAACGGGGCCTTGTAAAGACCGTACTCAGAACAAAAGACCAGGCTGCGGGGCCTTACGGACATTTTTTCACTCTCAAAGGTGGAAATAATCCAGCCTTGTTTTGAAACAGTGTACCATGGTTTGGGGTATTTAGAGCGAGCGGATTACCACTGGGGACAAAAGCGCTCCACCACCGCAGCGATGAGCCACACAGCACCGCTGCACGGTAATCAGGCCCCTATTGAAAAGAGGTCAGCAGTGCACTGAGCCAGGTTGATGAACAAAAGAATATTATGCAACACCACAAAATCTGGGCTCTTTTTACAAGGCTGCAGGCCTGGCTGAAATACTCAGGCATCCATAGATTTTGTCTGTCTGGCTAGAGAGGACACCAGACATGCCTTCACATGTTGGTAATTGTCCTGTAAATGAAGATAGGAATTCTTAAAGAAATTTGAAAACAGAAAAAAATGATAAATATCCTGCCCCAGCATCATCAACATTGATAAATGCCCCGGCAGGAAGTGGTTAAGAGCTCAAAGTGGAAAAATAGCAGGCCTATTCATTTCTCTTTGAATATACTTTTTCTGTTGCCCTAAGAAAACTACTACAAGAAAACTTTCAGAAAGTGTTTTACGACACTGAATAATGAATTTTTGTTGAAAATAAATTTCATACAAAACATCATTACACAAGTAGTGACAAAAAACTGATATGACTGACTCCGGCATGATTCCAAATGAATCATAACATTGAAATCAGAAACAGCTCTTCAACTGTCAGAATGAAAATGGACGATTACCCAGAAGTCCCTGCATTACCCACAAACCCTCTTACCTTCCTCTTGCTGCAGCCTGACTGTACCAGAATGGCAAAGTCGCCTATCTCATGGGGCACCTCGTGCAAGAGGATGGTGATGGTCGTGACGATACCGACATTGCGACTAATGAGGAATGACGCTCCTATGGCAAGGCCGTCAGTGAAATTGTGCGTGCAGTCTGCTGCTAGGTTTAGATAGCCAGCTACTTTGATGCCTTCATCTGCCAAATAACAAATTAAGTTAAACAATTAATTAGATGACGGATTACAAAGGGCAAGGGAAGAGAAGAAAACTGTGAAGTTGGCCCTGCACCGAACACCTGACATAAAAGACATCATTCTCCCACCTGTAGAAACTTCTTAAATGTTTCAGATTAATAAAAAAGACTTCTGAACAGTGCATGTATTTTTGGAAATATTTAAGCTTTGGCAGTGTTAGTTTTACTTTAAAAATTCTTATCTGAAAAAAGCCAAATTTTTCCTGAACTATAAGGCTTTAGATACACTGGTCATTGTCAATGGTACCATCACCATCAATTCTAACAAAAAATTATTCCTTGTGCAAGTCAATTTCCACCTGTAAGGTTCTCAGTATCTCTCAAGTTAAACAACTCTGTCTAGAGGTAGTTATGCATATTGCCAATAATGACTGGAGCAGAACCACATACTGTGTATCTACCACAAAATAACTAACACAAATATACTTTGAATCAGCTTATAATGCAAGGAACCGATAAACAAATTGATTGGAATATGATGACATGAGATGCTGTTCCATATGGCACTTCTCACCAACAGGACCTTTGAACATGTGCGCCACTCCAAAATCAATGAAGTGAGATTGTTGACAGTATCATCTTTATCAACCCAACCAAACGTGTCCCCATAAAACACTCTCTCTGCATTCCTGATGTACAGTGCTGTGGACAAACTTCTATCCCAAAACCTTCTGCCATCTGCACAGCAATACGCATCATGTCCCAAGGATTAATTTGCCTGGAGTTCAGCATTTAAAATCTACTGTTATTTGCATGTACAATTCTACATGAATTTATGTGCATGTAATTACTCTCTGCTGAATGTGAACATATGGTGGTTTTTCTTTCTCTTTTAACCCTAACCTTCCCCATTCACACCAAGTTNTTATTAAACACTTTACTACTGTTTAATTCTGTGTGGTTGGGGAAAATTAGGGTTAATACAGTGTTTTGTCGAGCATATGTTCAAAAAATATTTCTTCACGGTATAAAACTGCACTTATATTGAATAGGCACTGTACCAATGTTTAAAATAATTGTATTTTTCCTAATCATTTTGCTTCAATGCTGGCCCTACATGTACATGTTTAGCTTTAAATTGCCTGACACACCTTTATTAAATAAAAAAGGAAAATTCATTAACCCTAACAGTCCTCAGTCCTCCAACAGGTGAAGGATTGAGGACTGTTAGGGTTAATGGCTTATAGATTTAGTTCTGTAAGTTACAGTTTTCAATTCAATACCCTCCATTTTTACACTCTGATTATATTAACAATTCAACCAAATATGACAAATGCCGTGTTATGGATTGGTTGTGAAGTACATGTAGGTGGATTGTGAAGTAGTTGGGCAGTTCCTACCCAGGTTTTTTATACTGGTAGTCGTAATTTATGCATGCAAAAATATCAGAATTCAGAAAAACAGAGGGGAAGTTGTGAACTAACCGAGTTGCCTGGCAAAATTTTACCTGAACATAAAATTACCACTACAGAAAAGTGGTAAAGACTACATAGAGCTGGGCCCTATATTGGGAACATTCCACAAATTTTATATCAGATGTGTACATTCAGCTCACAGGAAAAAAAATATTGGGGGTTAAATGACAACATTCCTTGAGAGCAAATTTTAACAAGAATGTCATGGAAAATGTCTGCACTTGGAAGGGGAGGTACGTGGTGGGGATGGGGAGAAATGCTCTTGGGTCCTCCAATCTACCGTCCAATCACCTGCAAGTACCAATTTCAATGATCTCATGACTGTTTTCAAAATTCTCCTCACAATTCTGTTTATTGCACATCAATCAGCCACACGTTGACATATTCTAAACCTTTGCACTTGACCCAAAGAAAAAAAGTATGGAGAGAAAAAGCTCTGGAATTCAAGTTTCATAATATGAAAGATGCCCATTCCTATAAAACTTTTCCTGAAATTTGCATTAATTTTTAAACTACTTGTAGTTGACAAAATTAAACATGTTAAAATATCAATAATCCTGTAAAAAAATCCCCCCAATTGGTTTCTTCATGCTTATTTCATTAATTAAAGCCTGTACCTAAATGACATGGATTTTACCAGAACACCTCAAATTATTATAACGAAATATCTGAATAACTTTTTGCCAAAATACACACCAGAATCACCGGTATCACCGTTGGCAACAATCCCCGTCTTTCCCTTTTTCTCTGTCCCGCTTCCACTGTTCGTCTTTTTCCTCCTCCTAGCTCCACCTTCTTTTGATGACTTCCCATCCCCATTAACAACACTCGTCTCGTTCTGTTCTACAGGTTTTGGAGTGCCATGGGAATGTCCATGGCCATGACCCTTCAGATAGCGGACGGTTTTTTCAACGACGAGGAAGATAACAATTCCAGTAAGGACCCACAATCCAACCATCATATCATGTGAATGGTCATGGTGATCGTGGTGATCATGGTGTTCATGGTGATCATGGTGATGCTCTCCCCCGTCACCATGGTGATGATGCGGCGACACTGCATGAGGGATCAAATGCAGGAAGGCATCTCCCAGCAGTCCTCCCGAGGCAAAACTAAGCAGCACTTTCAGCAACGCCTCTTGTCCCTCTCGGCCCTTGTCCAGCGGAATGACAAACAGGATCAGGAACGGCGCGGCACTGATGAGGAGTGTAGCCCCGATCGCATCTCCCCATTTCTGCATCGAATTGGACTTTATCCTGGCCTCCTGCGGAGTGTCATGGCTGTGGATCCCCTCGTGTGACTGCACCGTTTCCTTGTGCACATCCCCACTAGACCGATGAGCTGCGATCTCGGCGGCGAAGGAATAAACTAGAATAGAAAGGCAGAGAAAAGTGAGTCGTGATTTCGCTATGGACGCAGCCATTTTTTCTACATGAAAGCGGTACGTGGAATTAAGAAATGTCGATCGGTACCGCGGTACAGTCGGTACATGATATATATTATGATAACGTGGCATCCGGTACAGCTAGTACGTACGCGCATACGGCGCATATCAGTTGCTGATTGGTTCTCAGCATTCGTGATTATAAATGCGGCCGACGTGCGCCGGATACCAAGGAAACAGCCGTAGGGTACGGTTTGATTAATTTTTCCTACCGCTGGATTTAACATTTAATTGGGAAGGCGCAGCAGCTACTCGTAAGAAAGTCTTTCTGTAGACTGTCATTTTTTAACAAGTGAAAGTTATGATCACGGGAAAAATCATCTGTTTTATGTTCAGTTTTGTAATTGAGCAAATTAAATATTTGAATCTCTGTCGATGTTTTGGAAAATGTTCAGTGCCACTGGTGAAAAAGCTTTAAACTCTATGCATTTAGAGAAAAAATAATACACGACCCTGAAAACAGACAAAAAAGATTAAAAATCGATGTAAAATTCGATATGAAATCAATGACAAGTGCAGTTTTGCCGGTTTTCATTTGGCAGGGCATGTGTTTGCGGTTTACATATTTTCTTATTCAAAGTGATAAATATGTAAGTCATCGCAAAACTAACCTATTTTAAGTTGGCGATCTCGTTTTAGAAAATTACTCTATCACGTTTGAAGTCCGTTATTTTCAAATCCAGATACATGTGCGGATTTGTGTTGAATTCGTCTTTAACTTTATCGTTCATTGTCATTTAACTTCATCATTCCGGAAAATACATCTTCAGATCAAGTGATGCAGTTTTGTAGGTTAGAACACCTCAAATGTAAAATGCGACAAAATAAAACTACCGGTAGAAGTTCGGACTTACTCCCTCTATCAAAGCAATTCTGCTTTTAGCTCCTTTTTTTGTGGGCAGGGAAGTGGGGTACATCTCTGCAACTGTTCCTCAAAAATCGTCCTATCTCCATGGCTACAAGGAATGGAATTTAGGAAGTATCAGGATGTATCTGCAATTTTTGACTGGATGAAAAACAAATCAAACGCTTGTGCCATTGTTCACAGTTTTATTAGCGACAACGCACACACACAGAGTTTTCATGTATCATTGTAATGAGATTGCAGATGTATAGTTCCAATAATCACATTTATCCTGCATGCATTACTTGGCAGAAAATGAGCACAGAAACAAGGATTGAGACAATTCGTTATTTTTCAAATAAAAGGCAATTTTACGCCATAAATATAAAGTCACAAGCAAAGTCTACAAGAAGAAATTAAATTCAGCCAGTAACATACACTCCAACTGCAGAAATGCTAAGTAGATGGAAAGCTTACAACCGCACATATTTGAACCAACAAAAGGCTCATCATTTCCATTTTGTAAAGGAGCATACTGGACAAAATTACGTTTTGCAAATATTGTTTTATGGCGGAAATTAAATTGCACTGGGTACTCGATATATTTTGAAACGTGCTGGTAACCAAAGTAATCCAGACACACGTACTGCATCCAGAAATGATATTTAGCTTGAATGCCAGGCAATGGTTATTGATAAATTCAAGTCGACATTTTCTAATGACGTACAATGCTTAACCTAAGAATTACAGGAAAAAAATAGTAAACTATTTCAAAAACTGCACTATTTGTATAAATTGTACATTCAAGCTGATTTGACACAAGCTGAATACTCCTTCCCTGACACCGAGCAAAATCCACCTTCCAACTTGGTACTTTCAAATAAATGTGAAAGCAATAGTGTTATTAGCAAAGACACCATGAATGAACCAAAATTGGGCATAAATTGTCCCGGCAGTGACTCTAACATTGGAATTAGTTATAACCAGAGAAGTTTGTAAAGATTTGAAATGTTTGAAAAAAAAACAAAACCACATCAAGCACAACAGTAGTGCCATCAGTGCTGTGTGTGACAATAAACTCCATGAGATTTTAGAGTGAAAACAATTTGTATGAAATCTATCATTGCCTTATTGTCAATTCAGAATAATAACAAGAGAAAGAATGGAATATCTTGTCATGAGCTGTAAGGAAATAATTTGAGTTTGAAAACGAATGAATTATTGTACAAACGCAAAGTCTAATCAAGAGATATGAATTACATCCACTGCAGTAAACCAAGGCAGAGTGCTTGAAGCTATAACGGTGGGAAAGGACCAAAATAAGCTACAACTTTGTCAGATCAGCCTCTTCAATGCTGGCTTCCATATGAACCATGGCTGCCAAACTATGATGTAACATGCTTGGCTCCATGCTATCTACGACAGCAGCGGGTGGCGTGGAGCTACTGCCACCGGCCTCCTCCCCTTCCTGCAATGACTCCTCCCCCTCCTCGGCCTGTGCTGGAAAAGCACCCGTGAATTGGCACGGCGATACGGCCGTTTTAATGTCGGCTTCCAGGTTGGGGCAGGACTGGCTCTTGGGGCCCGAGCTGATCGCGATCCGCCCGGGCGAGTTCAGAGGTATCTTGCTGGATGGCGACAGGGAGCTGTGTCTCGTGCCCAAACGAGGGCTCTGCTGAACCCTCTGAAATGGGGACGACTCGCTAAAGATAAGCGGTGGGCTGTTAACATTGAGATGACTCGGTGACTCATCCCGAATCCTTGCCCGTTCCACTGGTACAGGGACCCTGATGGCTTCTGCTGGCTGCTTCGGGACTCTGCTGCTCTTTGGAATCGTCTCACTGCTAACATGTTCCCAGTCACTCATGGGGCTTGAGTGCGGGCTTAAGTGACTTCCAGACGCACTAGATGTCGTTGGGGGAGTCTCCTTCACCACCTGGCTGGACTTTGAGCTCTGTGACTGGACGATCGACTCTTGCTGGCTGCTCCCTGCAAAGACCGGGAGAAGCATGGTTTGTTGGGATTCCTCATGAGACTGACTTCTCTCCAAGGCTGGCCGGGGGGCCTTCTGGATCAGACGTGACCCCTTGACAGATCTCAAAAGCTGGCCAGAGTCTAGACTGTCGCTTCTGGATCCCTTGGGGACGTTTTCTGTCTGTGACGTAATGAGTGACTGACTGCGAGAGATGACACTCCCCACTGAGGGATAATGCCTTCTGTCCTTCTCCTTCAAGTGTTTGGTCAGCTTCAAGATGTGTGCCTCTAGCCGTTGATTGATCTTCTGGAGCATGCTGTATTTACCATCCATTGCCTGGGACAAACACAAGAAAGGAGGAAGCTTTAGCTCATCTTATTGCAACAAAACACTGATGCGTGAGAGCCTTGATTTTGAGGCTGTCAAAAGTGGACTGAAGTCACTGTAGAATCCCTTGAGTTGAATGAACACAAATCCATCATCCCTACCTCAATCTTTCCCTTGGTGAGACTTTTCACATTCTCCAAAAAGCGCTTCTGCTCAGCCATTGCGAGCTCCTGTCCAAAAAGCCAAAATAAATCCATCAAATACTCACTTTTTTAAACATTTGGTGTGATTACAAAACATTGCACAGAAAGAAAAACAAGGAACACGTCTAACCTTTTGAGACAAGAGAGCCTCCATCTCAGTGATGCGGGCATGGGCAGCTTCCAGCTGGACACTTTTCACCTTCAGCGCCTCTTGGGATGCTGGGAAAAAAGTCAGAAACCGCAAACAATCCATAAGGTTTTCCAATAAGCCCACAACTCTAAAAGCAATTGCCATTCAAGGAATGTCAATCCTGATCACTCATGCGTGAAGCTTTGATCATATCACAACGTGGATTGTTCTCACACGGCACTTTTGGTGTAAGACACACCCACACACATAAAGCCAATGCATTCTATTTAGCCATGTGATCCACTAGGAGAAACCCTTTGAGAACCAGGCAGGTAACATGAATAGTGACCCAAACTGTGAGCTTATTTATGCTTTGTAGGATACGAGAGACCACACTTGGTACAATGTTTACTTGAATAGAAAGCAATGTCCCATCTGAAAGTCACCTCATTCAGAATTGATTACTTGATCATCACACTTCTGTAAATGGTACCACATATTTCCACCACGACATCAATTTCCCCAGGGGTGGAGCCTACACCCCCATTCTGTCCTACCTGCCAGGTCTTTCTTGAGGGTGATCCAACTCATCTCCCTTTCATCGTTCATATTCTCGTCTCGTTGCACCCCACTGACTCTCTCCTGGAACTTCACGTTGGTTTCTCCCATCAGGAGAAGCTCCTTGTTCAACCGGGCAATCTGGGGGGGGAGGGGGGGTTGAGACCAAAAAAAAGAAGAGGGTCGTAACGTGGTTATTCTCGATACAACTTCGTAGGAAAAATGAAGAACAATTAATGAAAAAGCCTTCAGTCACCAGGCAAATGGCACCCCACATGCTGGCAACACACAAAAAAGACGATAGAGGACTTGCGTTTTTGTATTGACCAAGTTGGTGTAGGTACATTTATAGAGGCTTTGCGTGGTAGCCATCTTGCAGTGCAGTTCTTTTGTTCAGCAGGGAAACCTCCTTTGTGCAAGCCCTGTGGAACAACAGCCCGGGCCTACAAGATGGCAGCCATGCAAACCCCTCTATATCTCTCAGCTTTCCTGTACCTCATCTTTAAGATGTCTGTTTGTGGCTATGTCTGCTCTGGTGTTCTCTAACTCCTGTTGCACAGTGAAGAACTCAGCATTGACTGTCTGCAGCTCCTGAAAAGTCAAACGTCAAAGCGCTTATAATGGTCAGAGGGAAACTGTTTGAATGGTTCATGGACCATCAGTGTGGGCAACGTCAGTGTGATCTATCGATCAGAGCTTGTGGGCCATGGTGGGTTCCGTTAAGAAGAGCGAGGACTGAAGGGTGTATTCGGCACATACCTTTGTCACCTTGTCCACTTGAAGTCTGTGATCGACCAGCAATTTCTGCAGTTCCTCTTTGGCGTCTTTCATGCGGTCGTTGTCACTCTGTAATTTCCTACAAAGCAAAGCCATACAATCAAACACAGACTTGAAAGATTGTCTGCTGAACTGTTGCCTAGTCTCAAGATTCATTCTGGGACTTATGTAAAGATACAGCTATGGCACACATACTGCCATTGGGCTCATGGCAATCCACTGTGAATTTTCAATGAGTTTTCAAAGAAAACAGGACTACCAGGTAAGAACCCAAATTGCCAGCCAAGGTCCTCTAGGATTTTGAGCCATCGGAACCTACAAGGCCGTCTGGATTCAAGTTTTCTGGTTTTGAGCTCTGCTGCGAGCGTAAGTAACTCACTTTATGAGTGTGTTGTGGGTCTGGTCTTTGCTGAAGTTTGCTTCCACTAGCTGCTTGTTCTCTTCCCGGAGTAGCTTGAAGGCCGCTTTGAGCTGGTTGACTTCCATCTCCAGGAGCTGTAGTTGCTTCTGCATGGCAGCATTGGACTCCTCCAGCGCTTTGGCCTGATGGAGCAATGCCGAAATCAGTTCACAGAAAGACAATTCTTTTTTTTTTATAAATTATTTCCGAAAACATTAAATTATGTTACAAAAATAAAACAAAAGTATATAAATGAAATAATCATTTCCCCAAGTGTTGCTTACAACATGAATACTGATTGGCGATGATCGATAAGAGATCAATAACTAATCACACTTCTAATAGTTAAACAGAACGGGAAGAAATTAATCAAGAGAATCACAGAATCACGGGTGGATGGAACAATAAAGCAAGACAAAATTGACACATCTACTTGATTTTTGGTTTTGGTCAAGATGTAACTCATTTGATGGTGCTTTCCATCAGTGCATTTAACATGTAGCTGAAGTTGACAAAAATGCAAAACGAGAAGACAAACTACTTTATATTGGTGTTGATGATAAGATGGTAAAGAAAAAGATAAAAGTTGGCAATGATTGCAATAAAAACTCTTGAAACGAAAGAATCTGCCTTGAGCAGAAGCACTCCCTCATCTGTTGAAAAGAGCCATGTTGCTCAGGACTGTTCAGTTGTTGGTAGCAATGTGACTGTCTTGCATGCATTTCCAAGTCGTTCGCAAACCAATTAAGTTCAGTTCTCACCAAAGGAGCCTCCATTGCTAAGAAAAATGTTGCCCTCTCTTGGTCCAGCTCGAGGCCTATGACCTCTACGACCTCTTGACTGAATGCGGCTCTAATTACCTTGTGCGTCTTGCCCAGTAGTCGTCTGTTCCTTTCTGCATGTACCTCTCTCTTGTGTCTCTCATACAGGAGTTGGTTGTGTAGCAATTGCAGTTGACCCTTTAAGAGCTTGATTTCATCTACTGGAGGCGAGCCTGCAAAGTATACCTCGTTAAGATGAAACTTGGATAGAGAACATTAGGTGCAAATTTAGACGCTCTGGTTTTCATCACTACAAGAGGGCGTGGCAGAGCCAAAGGCCCGTGTCTCCTTTGGAGTGTTTTTGAAATTATATCACAGTAAGGCAAACTTACCCCCAAAATGAGTCCAGTCTACTGACTCTTGACTGGTCAAGGGCAAACTGAAAGAAGCAAAATCTAACCATTAGAGAAATATATCCCCGACAATTTGATTTCTCGTTTATAAGTGCACAAAGCGAAATGGATTTCACAAGGGTGGGCAGGATTTGTTTGTATGGGGAACAAAATAACTGTTGAGTTCACATGATCCTGAGGTAAAAAATGAAAAAACTGAGAGCAATAAAAGACACTGTAGGTTAGACATTCAAACAAAAACTGAGAATAAAGGCTTGGTTGGAGAACAAAAGGCTTGAACACATGGCTTACCCTATCAGCTGATCATCATGAATCTGGTTTCCAAGCTGGAGGTGTCGATCTAGCAACTGACTCGGTGAATACAATGAATGCAAGGGTACTGTGCCAATGTTGTCGATTGGGGTGCCCCCAGACAGAGCAGACTCCGCCCTAGAGGCCGGGGGAGGTGTGGCGTACAGCCCACTTCCGGTGGTGTTTGCACTGGAAACAGAGGGGGAATTATTCGCCGAACCAGCAGAGGTCAGATTTTGAAGGGTTGGCAAAATCAGGTTGAAGAGATGTTTATAGGGCATCTGCAGGGATGCCTGTTGGAAGTAGGATGGCCCGAGGATGCTGGAAGCAGCTGATGCAGTGCTCTGAGCCCCTGGTCTCAAAATTGGCGATTCAGAGCTATCTGAGATAGGCAGGAAACCCTGGTAGGTGGAACGTTGTTCTGTGGTGGCTTCCTGTGACCTTCTGACCCCAAAGAGGTCAGCCGATATGTTGCTGACTGGCTTGCTGCCAACACTGCTAGTTCGAGGGCGTGACTCGCTTTCCACCAATGACTTGACTGCTGCGCTCCGGTATGAGGCGCTGGGATCACTCTGGGTTCGAACGGTCTCCGGTCGTGCATTCCCATTCAGCTGATGACTTGCATAACTCTCCTGGGCCTTGGTGAGTGTGGGTTGGTCGGATGAGCTGGAGACTTCAGTTGAGTCCATTTCCTCACTCGCATCAGATGTTTTCTGGGTAGTTTGACTTTGGATAGGAACATTACCACCAGAACCTCCAGAATTTTCAAAGTCACGGAGTGCACACGGACTATCAGTGAAGGATGAAACCTCTTCGTTCATTGCTTCAACTGAAAAAGTAAACATGAGAAACTTGTTATTTGCAAGAATATAAGAAAACTTCTGAAATACAAAAACATAATCATACAAAGGCCTGGATGTAGTATTTGTGGTGGGCTGTCTCTGGCATCTGAAGAACCAAACCTTGATAGTTGTAGCCTGATAAAGGTTTTCTCATTTATTTTATTTATTGCTTAGGAGAGTCATGATGGGTATGGAGTTGACAGCTGCTATCAAGACCAAAACCAGAAGTGACCAATTTCTACCCAGCCTTACTAACCATCTTTGGGTCTCTCTTCCTCATGATTTAGATCCTTGATGACGCCAGGGAGGTCCTTCAAGGAGACCGAGCTCTCCGCCCTTTCAGTTCTTGTCTCTGCCTCCGTCATGTCCTCCTCGTTGTGTTGTTTCCCCATCAGGGATAGGTCTCCATTGCTGTGGAGAGAGTCGCTCAGATTGGCATCCTCCCAGACGAATCTTCTTTGCTTTGTGATCTCGTGAGAAGCAGCCTTGGCTTGGATGAGTGGCTTTTGAGGAGTAGTTGGGAGAGATTTCGTTTCGTATCCCGGCGTTACGGGTGCTGAGACAGTGCGGCCAAGAGCCATGGATGATTGAGTGGCTATCGGCGGGAGTTTACCCCATGATGCCTTGGACTTACTCCCCCGGCTGTGGACGCTGGTGTCACTCATGCTGGACATGCGACTACTGAGCCGTGCTGCGGCGCTTGGGTGTGGGGAATCGCGGGGTGTCGACAGCGGGGTAGGGGTGTCCAGGTGAGGGGTGGTGTATAGAAGGTGGACAGAGGATGTCAGACTGATGTCTAGCTGGCTGCCTTGGGGGGACGGAGGATGGGATTGTGGAGGCGTACTCAGTCCACAAACCATGGAGGGGCTGAACATGGATATGCCACCCTCTTGAGACGAGACCAGACTTTGGGCATCAGGATCTCTTTTCTTGGTGTCGTTTTCCCACTGTATAACTGGCTTGTGAGCTGTTTCTACCCCTTGAAAAGAAAATACACTCACATGTAATTACTGACAATCAGTGAAAACTAATGTCTTATCCACCTTTCTGTTCCAAGAAGTTCAAGCATTTTAAAATATATTCAAGACAATGTCAAGGGCCAGGCTTAAATAAGCCTGCCAAATGTAAGGACCAAGGACAAAACTCTTCATTCTTCAACAAAACCACACTGTACAAAAGTTGAGCTGAATTTCACCAACAATATTTCTCCGTATAACTTAAACAAAAAAGCATCTATGACTTAGAAGCGTGGGGATTTCTACCTTGAGGATCAACAATAGGTGAGGAAGTGCGGATGCCTTGACCTGTCATGCCCTTTGACCCTGATCTTTCGAGGTCATGGCCCACAGATACAGCTGTGAAGCTGAAGGAATCATCTCTGGCTGATTCTGTCGTATCCAAGGAAACACGGGCACATTCCATCAGTACGTCATGGACCTCCATCTGCCGCCATCTGGGGGGGGGAGCAAACGGAAAGACGTCAATTAGGAAACTCTGCAACAATAATACAGACGCTGTAAAAAACACTCCAGGTAAATCATACAAATTTAAGTCCATTCTCTACTATCCTTTTAGACCAAAAAAGCTTCTAAATAATGACTGTTTTGGTATTATAAAAAACAGATTTCGCTCAAGTCAATTTGTAGAAATACTGAACAGACCAAATGTACTTAAAATTATGTTTTGACTATACGTAGTGATATGGTTGAGTGGTTGGGTCATTTACAATATATCACACTCATTAATAACAACCTGTAATAATTAGGGGTTTATTTAGCACAACCTCAACTTTCATAACCCAATGTGAACTGAGATGAAAGAAGCGTTATCATACCTTGTTTTTTCCATTTCAGATTGCGCAGAGCCAGTAATTAAAGAAGGGTGCATGCGAACACGCTCCAACATAGGCTGCAAGAAAGGAACAAAACAGCTTCACCATCACAGCCAAACTTATTTGGATTGTGAAGTACAAAATTAAACAGACTAACCAGGAAACATACAGCAACCAGAAACACTCACCAGGACTGCTGCTTCAAACTCAATCTTCTTGTTTTGGTAGTAGAATCTCAGATGTTGTAGAAAGCTCCATGGATACATGCCGTACAGACGATGGAAGAGGGCATAGACAGCAACTTGAATGTGGAGATGGTACACATCCGGTATACCACCTGTTTGCAAATATGAGAACAAAGGTTAAACAGCATGGGAACTGTTTAAGAACAGGTGAATTCAAAAAGCTACTTGGGGCAAAACACTCCTCCTTCAGGAATTATCAGTGTGAGAGAGTAAGAAAGTTTGGAAAGCACTGTAAATTAGAAGGACGAATGGTTTGGATCAAATATTACTTAACACACCATGCTTCTACCATGAGGACTCCATGCAGATGCGGTGTTACAAAAACTCATGACCTACCAGGTTTCTTCATGGTCCAGGAAGCCAGACGAGAGAATATACCGAAGATGTCCTGAAGGAATGGACTGACCAGGCTAGGAATCATGGGCAGAAGAGTAGTTACCGTCAGCAACCCACACATTATGACCGGGACATCCGTGTCCATCTAAAGGAAAAGTCAGAAAAAAAGGCAAAGATCAAAAGCATGAAGATAATCTGCAACCTAAGGCAAATCTATAAATACAACTGTCCCGATTCTATCCATCAAATCCATGAAACTAGCATTTTTACCCTGAGGCAGTTGAGCAGGGAGGTAAACAGTGGTGCTTGCACGATCTTATGAAGCCACGATGGCTGATGTCTGACCACGTGACTCAAGAGTGTCAAACTCTGAAGCTTATGGCCAGCTTTCATGTTGTCATTCAGTCGGTCCATCAGTGGCTACAAGAAAGAAATAAACCACTAGAACCATTGAGCAACTGTCTATATATAAAGTTTACAGGGTTACAATTTGTATGGAATCTATTGCTGTTTTTAATGACATCCTCAGGGCTTAATATAAGCAGGCATGCAACATGGACTTTGGCAAAAAAAAGAGGAAATTCCAATCTTTATAAGACTTTGTACAGTGTTTTTCCATTTTCAATGACATAAGTGTGAAGTGAAAAAAGAGGAAATCAGCTGATCCAAGGAAAAGTTGCATGCTTGTATAAGAGTGCATCAACATTACTATGAATTTGGCAAAGTGGATATCTCTCATTGGAGCATCTCGAAAGGAAGATGCTCTTTTAGTTCTTCCAGGTTACCTATTCTATGACCTTTTCATGAGTGTGTTACATCTCCAGGTTGCAAGTTTTAATGACTGCCTAGATGCTCAGTGTCAAGACAGATATAACTTATCAGCACATACTACCTTGTCCAAAGGCTCTCGTATGCCGGCCAACAGTTCCAGTGCATTATTGGAATTGGTGTGAATGTAGAAATCTACAAGGGCATTTAGAAATCCGGGATCCCTGGCTGCAAACAACAAAGCAAATTTGTTAAAAATATTTTTATTATCATTGTAGGATTCCTCTAGGTACAGCAGACATTCAAGACCAAACAAAACACATGCCGCTGTAGCCAACCAGCAAAAAGTAGAGTGCTTACTTTAAAATAATACCAAAATAAGGAGAAAGAAATTGATTCATCACTTTTTGGAAATCAATCTGATACTCAAAGGCCACTGTGCATGTCTAGTGGGAAAAAGGTAACCCTTGACGAGTATAATCATTCATTGTGACCATCTTGTTGGGTATGTGCAGCGTAAGCACGTAGATTTTCCAAGGGTGTGTTCTGCTAGTTAAGCTGTCAAACGCTTCCTTGAAGTCACTGAAGTTGGCAGGCAGTGAAGTATTCCATTCCTGGCACTGCTCAAAGTTACACAGAGCAAACACCCCATAAAGGGCTCCCGGAGAATGTGCCAAAAATTGTACCTACCTGAGTTTAGACTGTCCTGGATTAACGACTTGATCTCCTGGATGACATGGAGGTCGTTGGACAGCAGCAAAGGGAAAAGCTCACTGGGGTCTGGAATCTGGACAGACATGGTGCCGATAGCTGTGTCTAGCCACAGACTCCAACTCGCAGTGAATGTGAGTTCATACCGTTGTCGAAGAAAATCACCATCTTGCTAGCCTTGGATAAAGAATAAACCATGAGATCAGTTCTGCTTCAGGTGGACGCATGGAGACTTATTGTGGTGACTGTGGCTTATAGGCTGCACCTGAATCACGAGGCTACAATCTGGCAAGTATGGTCCCCAGGTCCCCCGCTCCCCTGGTCAATGTTATCTTCAGCTGGAGGACAGACTATGCAATGATAGATAATAATGATAGGGAGGCAAAGTGGGGATAGCGCAGGTAGATTTGGCCTGGATTGGAAGTCCAGTAACAGTACACATGTCTATGGAAAGTGGCTACAAGCCACTGGCTCCAACAGGTGCCTGTGTTCTTGCTAGTTGTTTGGGTACAGCCTTTGCCAGGCGGCACTGGGAAGAAGATGGACAAGGTACAGACGTGGCCAGGGATTACTTTTTAACTGGTTTACCATGTGGTACAATTTACAACAACTAATGTATATCTTTTCTTTAGAAAACAAAACTGGGAACTATAATAAGTCAATGTGAGACATTTCTTCATGTAAGAAGGTCACAAAAGAAAATTTGCAAAATACACACTGGTTAAATTTGAATTTAATGATTATACGATTATGTAATGTTCTTCACACACTTTCCACACCAAGCTTCATTGACACAGATTGTTTCATCATACTTCTGAATCCCGTTCAGTCTGTGGTGCCTATAAGTAGGTCTCAGGACAACAAAGCTTATTTTTTGTTTTGTATGCTCAAGCCAAAATGTTACATCCCAAATTGGTTCACTGCTCCAACTCTGCCCAGCGTCGACGACTAACAGCAAGCTAAAACTTGGGCAGGGAATAACACTTCATGACAAGAGGAACAACATCAAACAAGGAGTACTGTAAAATTATTTTGAAAAAATGAAATAAAAGGAACTATCCCCTGCCTGCTTTGCCCTTCACCACAACATCTCAGTGCCGCTTCCCCCACCACCACTTTAACGTGTCACCACTTCTCCCCAGTATAAAGTTAATTATCTTTGGGGTTAGTTTGAATTTTTTAAGGCAAAGTCTGCAATGTCGACAGTCTGTCTACCCAGCCAAACTAAAGATTCCATTCAGGCAATTTGCCAAGGAAAATGTTACAATAAACACGATCATCCAGACGGTCTGTAAGTGTTAAGCGTCACAGGCCAATACGGAGTCACATGGTCAGGCTGTGCCTGTCAAGCGTT
>NW_019091381.1:1457526-1483438 GCF_001949145.1 Acanthaster planci | reverse complement strand
GATATTGGACTATAATTTGAGATAGTACGAGGGTCACCATTTTTGAAAATTGGAACAACTCTCGCAAGTTTTAGTTTATCAGGCACTATACCACTCAAACGACAGATTGAAAATTGAAGCAAAAATTTTTAAGCTAAAATGAACGGCACAATTTGCTTTCTGGTAATTCCAGTAAAGCCATCGTGGCCTGGACTTTTGTAAGCCGGCAATTTATTTACGCACCTCATAAGCTCATCTCTGGTGATCGGAGTTAGGAAAAAGGGAGTGAGGTTAATTATCTTTACTATAATCAACAGGATCAATATCACTGCGGGGAATTGTGGATAACAGTTTGGGTCCAATGCTGGTGAAGAACTCGTTAAAACATTCTGCGATGGATTGTGGTTGATTAACGGTGTTATTATTGAGACTAATATAGTTAGTAGTACTTGACTTTATGGTTTTCTTGTTTAGGGCTAAGTTAATACTTTTCCAAGTATTCCTTATGTTATTCCTTTCTTTTTCCAAAGAAGTTACCAAATAGTTTTTGTTGGCTTCTCTCATAGTAACTGTCAATCTGTTACGATATTATTTGTACTTTCGTTATTAAACGCACTGGGGTTGTGTAAGTATTGTTAATATAATTTGTGTTTACGCCGTAAACCACTCGGTACTGCAAATTTCCGCCCAGCACTCAGGGTTGAAATTGGCTGTGCCACCCAGCACGGATTTTCCAAAAAATGAACTGAAATATTACTGAAAATTTAATTGTACCAATTCGATCGTATTTTAAGCATCAGAAAGCATTAAGAACTGTGCCTACTATGCTTTGTAATCCAAAAATTTACACGGCACTAAAATGGTCCTAGCTAGTACACTGGTTGTATTCATTTTCTTTGTAATACATGGGCCATATGTAATAATAGGCAAGTGATCACTTACATGTAGATCTGATAATATTTCAGATTTATGTGAAGCAATATCATTTATGAAAACATTATCGATCAGGGTTGCAGTACTGGATGTAATCGGAGTTGGTTATATCAATAAGTGAATGGAAAGTAAAAGAGTATAGTAAACTTAGTAGCTTGAGTGTTTGATTGTGAGTTTCAAATTTCAGCTGATCTATATAAAAATCCCCTTAACCCTAAAAGAGGCGGGTTATTTTGGCCCTTCTCACAGCTGGGTGGGGGGTGGATTTCATGTCCCCCCCATGAACTAGGCTGTACCATGATTTTTTTTTTTTGTAACTTGGCATACATGTAAAGACGCTCAATATCGGTGTAAATTTAAAGTTTGAACTCAGTTGGATGTATGGTTTTTGTTGTTATGGTTACTTGAAGTTACAAGTATACATGTACATGCACTGAGTGCCACAATGGAAAAAGTATGCATTTGTCTCAGAAAAATGGGTGCTGTGCCACAATAGTACGTTCGATTTTCACCAAATCAGTGTCAAAATGACTGCAGAGAGTTACTCTAAAACTCCTAAAGTCTCAGCTCTTGAAAAAGGCACTGCAATGATATAGGAAAAAATGTCAAGGGGGTGGGGAATTCTCCCCCCCCCCCAGCTCTTTTAGGGTTAACCCCTTGTAAGATGATGTATTAAAACTAATTATCTGAAAAATAATTACACATGATTCTTGTGTGTGTGAAAGTGTCTATTTACATGCGATCAGAGCTTTAGTGGTCTTTTAAGAGGCATGTTCACACCAAAGTCTGGAAGATCACTTTATATGTGATGTTCCAGTTTGAAGTGGTTTTAAGTTGCCTCTTCCATGGCCAATTTCTCAAACAAAGATTTCTCAAACTTTGTGCAGACTGGTTCCTAATCTCGACATGTGTCCATGCACATACACAGAGGTCATGACCTCTTCTGCAACAATAATATATGAATGGGATAAGTGCATGTAATTACCTCATTGGATGTGAAAATTTCTCCTTTCTATAAGAATTTGTGGATGCATATCTCAGCCGTAATGGCCATAAAAGAACCTGTACATAACTAAAACATTGGGAAAATACTTATCACTTTTGTTTCCTTGCATCCTTAAAACACTTCAATATTTGCGTACAAGTAAATTGCCTATTTATAATAAGGGCTGCGAACTTTAGGATAATAATAAAGTTGCTCTGCCAAGTTCAGTGGGCACATTTTTTTTTCAAGCTTAATACACAGCAGAATACCATATTTTGTGGAATAGAAACCACTACTCGTTGATTCTCACGCTTAAAATGTCTCTGCGGCATAGTCCACAAATTACAGTACCCACCAACTTGCATAGTTAATTTAACAGAAGTATAATTTGTGTCAACTGCTCATAAAGTCTGTTGTAAAAAAAATAGAGGAAGACGTTTGCATTTTTATCCATTTTTTTTTCTTAAGGTAGTAATAAGCTTTTAACCTCTGTCCTTAGAGTCGGTGTATGTGGTCGTTTTTGCCCATTCCATTTCTCCGTTCCAAATACTACTTAACGTTGAGTGGTAATTATTCCACTTTAGTCAGACAAAGATGTATCTTATGAAAGTTTGAAAAAGATAAAAGGTGTTTCCAATTCAATTGTTCTTGAATTTCTTTGCAGAGAAATTCCCCCACAACCTTTGTAATGTACAAATTCCGTAGTCTAATTAAGAATACACCTCCCTGATGTTGTCGAAATCATGCAGTGTGTTTTCAACACACACATGTTTGAGTGGCTCTTTTTCTGGCCAGAAGCATTGAATGCTTCATTTGCTTGGCTTCCCCAATGATAATGGACATGTGTGCTTCCGCCAAGCATCATGCTTATCATGCTTATGGTTCATCGACCATTTGACCCAGGGGAGGGCAGTACCCAAGATTTTCCATTATTGAAACAATAATTCCCAAAGGACGCACAGTCAGCTTCCATCCGGCAGCATTGGGAGGTTGATCAAGCCCAAGAATGACAGATATCCCCCAAGGAACTAACGACATTTTGTATCCTTGCAGTTTGGCTACAAGTAGGTCAAGTGGTACTACCCGTCAAATGAGGATGTGCCAATTTTACCCCTTATGTTGATTTTTATTGATTTTGCATATAGTTTAATGGAGGTTCTGGTAATTTAGTCCTTTATATTCCTTGCCTATCTGTGACACAGTGTATTGTGCACTGGTATCCATTTGTATCTCACAAGACAAACCTGCTTATGACAACAAATGGTATCATTTCTCTTGAAAACTGTACCGATTTCGAAAGATGTATTGCTAGATTATCTCGAACACTCTTTAAATCATCTAATCTGAGATTATATTTTCACACACCCTTGGATTAGGGGTCACAGGACCTTGATTTTAGCTACATTATCTCTGTTCTTTTGCCTAGTAATGTGATATTTCTGGAATTTTCTTTGCTTATGCTCTTGATTGTGTTGATTTCTATTTTGTTCATTTATAATGTATAAAATTACATTCAAAAGTATAATGTGATCCACCGTCTTTGGTATAGTGTAACCATGTCGTTTACAATTTTTTTTCGTTCCCCTGTCCTGCTAAAAGACCCTGGTAAGCTTTTTAATTAAATCGTAAAAGATATCTGCACAAGTGAGCAAGGGTACAGTACATAGTAGTTCCTGACCCACCCAAGAAAGCTCGTAAGTTTTTTTTCTGAGTTTAAAGTAATAATAAAATCTGTTGGGGAAGAAAAACTCTGAATAAAGAAACTAAGATTGCAATGTCCTTGATACAGTCGCATATGGTCATCATCTTTATTTGTCGAAGTTAAATACCCATCTTCCATAAATTTAGTTCTGCTTGTTCATAGCTCAGGTTAACCCACAGTCCTTTGGCAAGGAAACTCCACTGTTCTTTGTGTCGCCCACTTAATCCTCTCAAATTAGCCATTCTATGATATTCTTTTTTTTTTTTCAGTTATGGCAGATTGTCCACACACAATTGGCGTAGAATTTGGCACTCGGATAATCGAGGTGTCCGGCCAGAAAATAAAGCTACAGATATGGGACACGGCCGGCCAGGAGAGATTCAGGTAAAGTCCTGCGCCCAGTGCCGTGAATTGAATCATGAATATTTAAACAAGGAAGTTGGTGGATGGCAGACATTGATGGATTTGTTGTGAGCACTGGGGAAGTTGCTCAGTTCGCATGCATAAAGTGTATACATGCATTAAAGTAGGATATTTTTCAAGGTTATTCAGACACATCACTGAGTTGGTTTGGGAAGCCATGGGCGAGTGAGCCAATGTGTATTTCCAGCTGTGAATCAGCAAATCAGCAGTGCATGCTAATGATAATCATATGCTTATACAATGTAAGATTTGCAGCTGTTCGTCATGCCTGTGTAAAAGCCACATTTTATCTCCTATATCCGCACTGTCCCACAGTCTGTCCCAAATTTCTTGTCTAGAGCCAGGTCTAAGTCTTCGCTCCATTGGAAATGTATGGAGACGCGCAGACAATAGACCTAGCCATAGCTCTGGAAGCTTGGTTCGGACACGGCCAAGGACTCATTTATATGAGTAGTCTGGGGTCGTCCTGTGTCAAATTACGCAGCATCAAAGGAAAAACATCTAAATCACAATGTCATGCCCAGTCAGTGAATACCAAGCGTGGTGCATATATCTTCAAACGTTGTTGTTGCTGCCTTTCAAAGTTTGGGCGGCAAGTCTTTTATTTACACATGGGAGGGTCTGTGAATTGAAAGTTGAAACAGTTCCCTGTGCTATCAATCCACTCATTTCCCATTGTGTCTTTCCTCAGAGCTGTGACAAGAAGCTACTACCGGGGAGCCGCTGGTGCCCTGATGGTGTACGACATCACAAGAAGGAGTACATACAACCATCTCAGTAGCTGGTTGACGGACGCCAGGAATCTTACCAACCCTAACACAGTGAGTCATATATGGAGACACACATAGATACCAGGGATGAGATTTTTCCACTTTTTGGCAGATTCCCGCTTTTGGGACTTTGACAATTCGCTTTTGCAAATAAGTTCCGCCTTTTTAGGTATTAGATATGATAATATTGAGCCTCAATTTGCTGTGAAATGAAATGAAATTGCATTTCCCGTTGCTTACTTTCCATGTGTCACGTCATTTTTATTTCGTCCCAAGAATATCAAAATCGTATCGACCACGGAGGGCACTGTTTTGGGCCATGCATGCTGTACCTTCATATGTAGTTTAGGCACACGCTGTAAACGTACACACAGATCTGAACCGGTACCAGGCTAGAACAGGGAGATAAGATAAAGTGACACATTCCATTGGCTCTTTTCGCTCACAAAAACCAATACCGACCAATAACCATCTCTGTAGGAAATGTGTTCGTTTCCAGGTAACTGTCGGTGTCACAATCGCTCTGATAGGCTTATTTTCATGATGCATCCTCATATAAGCCAATGACTGTGCACTTTTCATGCTACTCACCACATGTACGAGTGTATAGACTGCCACGCAAAGCCACTGCGCCTGGTACCCTGAATAATTTTTGTGTGTTATCACAGAAAACCATACCATAGACGTTTCTTATCGTTACATTTCCATCATCATGTCTGCCCTTAAAGACATCATTTATCAAGAAGAAGGAGAGGTGAAGCACATCGACGAAGGGATTAAAATTCCCAGCGATGGGAGTGGATTGAGGCCAAAATAGAAAGAGTGTTCTTGTCCGAATTTATTTGGAAATTGACAAAACCTGGTAAGGCTGTGGTGCGATGTAACATTAGAAATTAATTACACTTCCCAGGGCAAAAATGCCTTAACAGCAAGTGCAGAATCGTTGAAATACAACAGCGAACTCTAGACTTGGAAAACAAATTATCGTCTGTTAGGTACACGTGAACATAATTGACTTGTATTTTGAAGCACTTGACAAACCATAAGTGATGAACAAAACTATGTGGTGGGTCTTTACATGTATAACACATATCAAGTTAACAAATAATAAAAAGGTTAGGCTAGGTTTGTCAGAGTATGGACTTTCACAAATGTATCTATTGTAAAATGTGTCCCGGAGGGGTCTACCACAGATCATCTAAAGTTGACCATTTTCCTGGGGCCCGCGTGCCGTAAAGGCGTTCGCGCTGCACGCAGTCAAATTCCAGCTTTTTTCATTTTCTGAGAATCTCCCCCCAGAGTAAAAAGGCAGAGAGCCACACACGTACATACACGTGGCCTTCAAGCTCCCTGCATGAACAAACTTTGAAATGGACAAGAGCCTAGCCTAGATTGCCAATCTGCCTCAAGCAGAAGCAGCTCCTTATCAGTTGAAAGAGCCCTGTTTTGTTGGTAGCGATGTGACCGTGATATGTGCATTTCCTAGTTGTTCATGAACCAGCGAAGTTCAGGAGCCTCCGTTGCTAAAAATAGCACCCTCTCTTTGTCCAGCTTGAGGCACATAGATCAGGTTGATTTGATCTACAAGAACAATATGGTCATAGAATGTCTTTGATTTGTTCACATTTATGTCCAGTCAGTTTAAAAGATGTTGCCTTCTCTGTTATTCCAGAGGATGTGAAGTTGATGGATTTATTCAGTTCTCTCAATGCCATGCTTAAATGTTTTGAGATATACATTGCTTAATAAGGCATACACTTGCACATTTAGCAGTTGTACCTTCATGACATCGGCGATACCAGTCCTGCACTATATTCAAAGTCATGGGTGTGCAGTTAGCACTTTTCCAATTTATAACAACCTGCTAGCCTCTTGTAAGTTCACCCTTACACCTGTGTCCTTTTTCCTACATTCTGTTGCGTCAAGGTGATCTTCCTGATTGGTAACAAGTGTGATCTTGAAGCCCAGAGGGACGTCACGTACGAAGAGGCCAAGCAGTTTGCAGAGGAGAATGGCTTATTATTCCTAGAAGCTAGTGCAAAGACGTGAGTATACTCTTCTCCGAAGCAGAATGAAATGCCAGAACATTTAGTTGTTGGAAGTGTTGGTCGATGGAAGTAAGTTTTTCTCAGCACAAGTGTGCGTATTTTGATTTGGAATAGTGCACATGGAATGTTTGCATATGTTATTCCTTTGAACTGACTGTTTTCAAGGCCGTTTTCAATACTCAACTTCGTCTCCGTCTCAGGCTTCGTTCCCAAAACCAATCCCCGATTGTGGGCCTGAAGCATTTAAATTAAATTGGATTACTGTAATTTTTGGCTTTTTTGCATCTTATTTGATGTTCTGTGGCACTATTAGACTGATTACTGTGCTTACAGCTTCAAAGTCAGCTAGTAAAAAACAGTTGAAACCTGAGACGGAGCCGAAGTTGAGTATTGGAAAATGGCCCAAGCCTCATACCTCTTTTGAGGATGATTGTTCAGATTAGGGTTTCTGTAAGTTTATTCATTTATTTGAATTTATTTTCAGGCTTTGACTTGTTTGATCTGGCCACTTCTATTGATGTAATAGTTTCAACATTTTTCACCAAACCACCTTGCCCTCTTTGACATTTTCTCTGCCCAAGAGAAGGCCATGACGCAGTACTAGAAATGAAAACCTGTTCATTTCTCTCTTCTTGTGATTGTCTTCTTTGCAGAGGAGAGCATGTAGAAGAGGCATTCCTGGACACAGCTAAGAAAATTTATCAAAACATTCAAGATGGAAGGTAAGAAGTTAATGTTAGTCTCTTCATAGTTGCTTGCTTTTGCTTTCTTCACAACTGTTATTTGTTACTGTGAGAATTACTCTTATCCAACAATTTGGTTCCAAGGTTCCAAGTGTTGAATAGGCTGACAGATTTACTGTACTGTATCACTAGAACACAAATGAAGTTACTTGCATTGCAGAAGTAGTTGGATGCTACAACTTTGCCGTTTACCAGGCCCATGTTGATGGTTGTTCTCCCCCCCCCCCACAGTTTGGATCTGAATGCAGCCGAATCGGGAGTACAACACAAGCCGGCCGCACCACGGGGGAACCAACTCAACACAGACCAGCCACAGAATAAAGAGGGTTGTCCATGCTAACGATCGTCTCCCGTAGAACCATCACTTCTCTTCGGCTTTCGGCCAAGTCTCTTTTTTTCCTGATGCTGCTGAGTCGGAAGACGAAAGCCCTTTGGTGTTGTGTCTCATTTTAAGAACTTTTTCAAGCAAAAACATGATATAATTTTCCCCAAACGACCGGATGAACTGGAAAAGATGACAAAGGGTGTGGACTGATTATAAAAGTCATGTACACGTATCAGGCTTTGACAGAGATTGTGCAATGGTTTTCCGTGCGTCTCTTCTGACAAATGCAGCCCTCCAACTTTGTTGTCCAAAAGTACAAGAAACTGAAGTGAGAAGAAAGATGAATTTTTGGCACAAAGAAAAAAAAAAGTCTTAAAAACTGACGGCTACCAGGTAAGCGTGCAGGGCTGTACATAATGTTTGTGGTTGCTAGCCATGTTGGGTTCAGTATTAGACTAGTGTTGATATTTCTAATTAGCATTTCATTTTCCGCCAAGCAGCGTCAGGAAAAAAAATGAAGTTTTTCCTCTTCCCTCTGTGGGTGGCACACATGGAGAACCTGGATTCTGTGTAAGAAATAGTCTGTTTGTAATAAGTGGTACTGTGTATAAAAATGTCTTTATTGATACGTTCCGTGATCCCTTTTATATTGTTATATTATATAAATATATATTTCATTTATCGCATTTTAAGTAGGCTGCACTGATGAACATGATTCTGAAGAGAAACCAAATGCAGTAATGTTTAACGATGCCACTCAGTGCTTAAATACTGAAAACGGTAAACATTTACCAACTGTTACACCCAGATTGTTGCGAAAAGGGCGAATCATTGTTTGCGAATGTTAAGCAAGTTTAGTGCACTTAGAAAGGGTTCTGTACAGGGCTACAGACAGGGCTACATTAGCATTTCTGTGAGAAGTGTCCTCGTGACTTCTGATTTGGACAGAGCATATTGAACACCAACATTCTTGAACTAGTTCGCTCCTGTGTTTGTGGTGATTGTTCCAAAATCATATTTGTCACTTTACTGGGGCTACAGACATTTCGCTTATTGTTTTGTTTGCCTTTTGGACCAATTTATGATTCAGGCTTTTGGTTTTCTGCGTTACACAGACAAGAACACATGGAGATCAGTTTAAAATGATACTCATTTTTGGGAGACAAAGCAAAGTACAGTGTCGAATGCAGAAACTTTTTTTTGTAAATGAAAGTTGGGGATCTAGCATGCATTTGTGTATGTACATGTATTTTCCCTGGTCATAAGCATCATTTGATGTGAAATGTAATTTTGGGGGGTCTTTTTCAAGTGCCAACTTGTACGTTTTGTATTATGAACGTCCGTTTTCTCTCTTCTTTCTTACATTTATGGACAGGAGATACAAAACCCGCAGGATTTGTATAAAAACGCTAGAAAAACCAATAAATCTATGATATGGATTACATTGTAACCACCATCAGCCACCTGTTAATCGTCCAATTCAAGTACAGTTTGGAGGCCCAGTTGTAACAGTGCAAGTATTGTGCTTGCTGTTACTCCTAGTGACTGACCACCGGGGGCAGTCATAGTGTTTCTACTATGACAAGATCCGGCCATCTCCAAATTATTTGGCTGCGGCTTGAAATTACACACGAGTCGATGACGGCTGCACAGCCACTACCTTTAGAGTCCTGCGTAATTTTGAGCTGCGGCAAAGTAATCAGGACATGGCCTTGGGCATGGAAAGTAATACCAGGTTACCAACCAAAATAGCATGTAGTGTGCATTGCAGCAGTGCTACAGCAAGTGTAGCAAATTTTCAACTTAGAGTACATGTACACAGACCTATGTTGTGTTTGGACTATGAAGAGGAACACACCGATGTGGCCTCAACTACTGTTGATCGTTGACAGCTTGAACAATCATTGTACAGACATTATAACAGTAATCATTTTGTCTGTTTTAATTGTTACTTAGTAACTTTGTTGTGACATGTACGCTAAGGAATACAATCTCTGTGATTGAAGTTACCTATTTCTTTTGTCGTCAAATCGCACCAGGTTGTGAGAAAAGTAGGAAGGAAATCACATGGTTGAAACTTGAAGCCATCTCGAAGGTGCCTAATCTTCAACATTTTCTCAGATGCGAGTCTAAAGTTGATATTCACCCAACCTCATTGTTGGATTGTGTTCCTGTGCAAGTGTTCCTGATTGAAAAGAACTCTGACAACTTTCACGTTGATGCTAGTCAGTTAGTGGCAGTCATGACAAAGTGTGCAATCATCAATGGATGTACATAAGTAAAAAAATGATTTTCAGCAGACAGAACAATCTCCTGTTTTCTTGGTCACCGCAGAACTTTAAGTAAAAGCACTGTCTTCACATAGATTTTTTATCCTTTTATTTTGATTTCTCAAACTTTGACGCTCTACCCGATGGCCTGGTAGATTTTCAAGGCCGTTTTTGTTTCAGCGACAAGCTTATTCACTTCACAAAAGGTAGAAAAAATTCACTAGAAGTCTTCCGGGAAGAAGTAGGTTTTGCAACTACAAGGGCAGTTTAAAACATGTCATCTTGATCATACAAATTTAATAATCATAAATCTTGGCACAAGTAATTAACTAGATCCAATTGCTTATTCATTTATGCAGTGTTCGTGGTTTTTACTCCAAAGACTTGCATAAGTGCACTACAAACGTCTAACAAAAGAAACACAGTTCACTAACAATAAGCATCCATTGTTATTGCACCGTACTTCTTCTGTTAGATGTTCGCAGTGGTGGGAAGTCTTGTGCCTAGCTCAGTGTATTGTAATTTTGTTGTTTGGGGTGTTTTGCAAGGAAGAAGGACAGGATATTGCTTAGTTGAACTTTATACTCCAAAACATTAGAGCTTTAAATTCTAAATGCACTTGTCATCTTTGCATTTCTAAGTACTTTTATAATGCTGTTGCATGTATTCTTTATGTGAGATACATGGAACTTATTTCTTAAGTTAATTAATTTGGCATATGAATTCGACAGTCACCAACATTCCTCTATTCAATAGAGTTTCTATTGAATATTTATTAACTGTTTCAATTTCAGTGCACATAAAGTTTGTTGGAGCAATTCTTTATAGATTCTCGTGAGTATTACCTAAAAAAATACTTCAGCTGACAGTTCACAACCTCTATCCCAGTCTGTATATGATAATTCAGTGCAAAATTACAGGAACTATAAGCACCCCCGTAAAAGTCAGCAGCACAGGTGAGGTCAACTAACAGTTAAGGCTAGGTCATAAAGTCATGGCTGTGGCTAAGAACATCATGTGTTTATTGAAGCCCCTGGTGCACTGCATACTGCAGCTACATCTCATACTCGTAGCCACAGTCAGTTGATTCAGACACTGTCCAAGGTCCCACAAGTTTGTTTTGTGTGGTATGTGTTTCTTTATCATGTAGATGAATCAATAGGGCAGTTTAGCATTATCGAGAATCACCAAACCACTTGTCTTGTATAAAAAAAGTAAAATCTAATGAAATTGCATAACTGTACAGATTTTTTTGTAAAGTGTACATGCCCACACAAAGAATAGCAAAAATGTTACAATGTTGGTGTGCTTTGTGATCTAGAAAATGTTATCAAGACATTTATGGGTTTTTAATATTTTTTCATCCTTTCTTTCCCCTCGTATTAACCGGCAGCCATTTATTTTTGACACTAGTGAATGAGGATTGTAGGCTGCACCAAGTTGTCATGGCTGAGGCTGACAGTAGCACACGTGTCTATGAGAAGTGGCTTACAGTCACTAGCCAGTGACTTCCATAAGCGCGTGTATGTTGCATGTTGCAGCCAAGGCTTTCAGACGAAACCAGAATGAGATGTAGCTGGTCAGGTCCGAAGCAGTCTGGTGCCTGTGATGTGGCAAACCATTGTCCTCCTCACTGTGTCTTCAGGGAACATGACATGGATTATAGTAACGTAGAAGAAACACTTTTTGTACAACTATTTTCCTCAGAATTCAACTGTAACAAAATCGAGTAGTTTTTGGATCTTCCCCTCCCTGTCCTGTGTGAACCTCTATATTATTTATTACACTGGGTTCATTTGTGTGTCATTGTCAACTAATTGTCAGTATAATCAGCAATGCCTAACCTGCCAACACATTTCAATTGCCGCATTGTTTTTACTATTGACTTGCAGGCATTACAATATCTTGTACAATGTAAATTGTGGATTCAGAGATAAGTGAATAATAAATTGCTAATTGAAGATGTAAGAAGCCATAACAAAAAATTCTGCTTTGGTAGGTCGTTATTAAAGTTGTGTTTTTATCCACTCTGTGCATGACCAGTTGAGGGCACTGTTTATCAAGTCTCAAATTATGTGGAGAGGGCATTTCACTGGTTTCCTGGGTCTTTTAGTCTATTGTTAACATGTAGGAATTGATAAGCATCAGGGAAACTTCACCTTAACTGAGACTCAAAATATTCATTCACACATCTTTAATCTGCGTCTGCTGTCAACACTGCAACAATGTAAATATTACAGTGACTCAGAAGGAAATACCAAAAAGCAAGACAGCAAATAAGGCAGTTTATTTATTTTATTCATGCTTTCTGTGATGTGTGTGCATGCTGCCACTCATACAAGTAATAATGTAATGGTTGTAATGGTGGTGTATTTTCTGTGCGTGATCAACCTGTAGAATGAATTAGAGTAAAACATTTCAAACCGTCGTTTTTACAATCCAAAAAGCAGCGCAGTCAGATGCCATGTTGGAAACCCAAAACGAGATGAAAATATTAAAATCGTGAATCTGAAAAGATGAAACATAAACAGCACAAGTTTAAACAAACAAACAGTGCACAGCAGCAGTGTGTTGGAAAGAAAACCAACCTCGCTCCACATTCTTGATTTGGCATGAAATCATGCCGAACAAAATCAAATTGTATGTGCTTGAACCCTGTTATTGTGAGGTAAACCAAGTTTCATCCTGAATTCAGAGAATTGATTTGACCATGTGGATTTAGATAAGGAACTTAAAGAACTTAAATCCATTCAGAACACCTAATCCTTTGAGGATTTTGTGATGCCGCGAGTACAAAACATTTACAGAATTTTGGTCATGATTATTGAGAATTATTTACATCAGTTTTGTTAACTTGAATCAGCAATATATACATTTCTTGCAAAATAAATTTACAAATCATCCTTTCTGTAAGCACATGAAGTAATCAATTTGATTTGGAATTTATTCCAAATAATCCCCCTTGCGTACTTCAAAACACTTGCAGCCAAAAAGACTGAAACCTGCCAAAAAAACAAAAACAAAAAAATCAGTCCTGAGGACTCCCGACCTCGTAAAGAAAAATAAACAAGCACACAATTTGGTTGCTTAGAACAAATACTCCTGCATACCTACTGATAGCTGCAAAACTTTCCACAATGGTAATGCCTTTTTTAACCCCCAAAAGATTTTCCATCAGTTAAAACAAAGCACCTGTACATGGACGGAATTGTATAAATGCATTTGGCAAAAATGTTTTTTCTTATAAAAAAAAGTTGTTGCCTTTAATTGTGCATAGTTTCTAATAAAAAACAGTGAAAGTAATAATTAAAATCCAATGTTACTTTTCAGCATAACAGGAATTTGAAATACACGAAGTAAAATTATTCAATGAAATGGATCAGTAGTAATCAACTTAATCGACTTAAGTTCGTTTTAAAAATTGTTTTTAAAAGTGCAATGATATCATCAAGCTGTAGGCTCACTGTCAGTCTGGGACGCCCTCTGTTGACAGTACATTCAGTAAAGAAATGTTCTCCATACGTGTGTACAGTATTTGGACAACCTCCTCGGGATTTTACATTAGCTATAAGCTAGTCTAGGCGGTGACAAAGTACAACTAGGGTCACAGATTTTTTTTAATATAACTGTCTTTAAAATAGTTCTCAATATTTTCATGATCCAACTTCCTAGTCAGTATTACTGCAAACTTCAATTGGTGTCAGTACTTAATTACTGTCTTGAAAAAGATCTTTGAAATGATCAGTTATGTAGTTTTAAATTTTTATCGCAAAGCAGTATCTGGGTTTTTTTTTTATATCTTAGAATTATTTAAGCTTTCTTTATAGTAAATCAGCAACATGAGTCTCACCAATCTAAAGGGGAGTAACTTGTACTAAGGTCAACTTGTTTTACCTTCCACTCTTCATTTTCACTTTGAAATAATTTGGATATCTACAGAGGGCACCCCAAAATGTACCACATGATCACAGGTCAGATGTCGTAGTGACGAGATTTATACTTCTACACGCTTCCCATGACCCAGCGATGATTAGCAAGACGCCGTCGCATCCTGACAATGGAGGAGTCCACACTAGCCCCAGCATTCTTATGTCGTATGTCGTCCTGCAGACGGTTGTTAGCCATTTGAAGCATGGCGATGTTGCGGCTTGTTGTCAGTAGAGACTTATCCAATCCAGCAGCACCCTGGAATCGGCAAAAAAAACAAACTTTCCCATCATCAGAAATACAGTCTGCATGTATTTCTATTTCCGTTTTGATTTCCTTGGGCAAAGGCACCTTTATTCTCTGATAATGAAATACGATTATGTTTTTCTTTCAGAAAATCATTTCTTAAAATCAAAAAAGTTAGAAGCTATTTCAGGATAAGATTCAGCCATGGTTTGCTTGAAATCAAATGAATTTCATGTATTTATGACTCATTAATTGTTAGCCAGGCTTTCTCTTGTACTAACTCACTGAACACCTATTAACTTGATGATGGATAAATTAAAGCAATGAGCAAAAAAACAATCTATAACCCGAACCCCCTCAGGTGTATGTAAATCATTTTGAAATCTGAGATGTATGCTTCATAGAAACCATGAAATGTGACTTTGTTGATGACTAACTCATCACTTTTAAAGTCCCATTAAGAATATAATCGTGAATGAATGGTCCCACTAACTCTGATGATGTCTTGGGCCTCAGGCAGGTTGGTCCCCGGGTGACGTTGATACACGCGAACAAGCGGCCGGTCCAATCTCTCTCTCATCTCCAGATCTGACTGCATCTCCGGCCCCACGGTGTAGTAACGAGCTCTTTCCGTCGAGTCGTACCAACGCTGGGAGCGATGAATGGCATGACGGTTCTCGCCAGCTGCCACTGTCAGGTGTTGCTAGGTGACAGGTTGAGGAAAAAAAAGTCCAACATCAAAGTCATTTTTCTCTTCAGGAAGGTGTCTTTGTATGACAGAGGAAATGCACATATGCCTTTTCTGATTTTTTTTTGTTTGCATGAGGAATCTTGCATAAGGATTTGAGTTTCTGTTTCACTCTTAAAGTATGGTGTCTATGTAACATTTCTATTTAATATTGTGTCTTTAATCTTAAACTTATAGAGATACATGATAAGTAAACTTGATCAAGGTTTGAACAGATGCATCTTTTTAAAAAGAATCCCCCAGTGTTCATATCTATTAATAGTTTCATTATTCACTGTGTTGTTTCAATTTTAATATGAAGCAGACTTGACAGTCATGTACTTGCACAATTCCAGCAATCTGAAAAATTTGCTTTACTTTTCTCTCAGGGATGAACGTCAAACCAAGACATTTTTCTCCATCATCCAAAAACCTACCCGGAGTGTGATGGTCTCGGCCACTTTCTTGTTCATCCCGCTGTTGACAGCTTTGTGAGCTGTCTCCTGCAGGCGTTCGGTATTTTCAATCGCGTCGCGGATCTCGCGTCTCAAGCCCATGGACCGGTGGCGAGCTTCCCTGGCTTGGTCGATGGCAGCGGAGGCCTCTGGGGTGTATGGTCCCAGGGGGTCAATGGGCAACTCATTCGAGTCCCCATCCCCTGCGTCCAGCTTGCTGGACCGCCCACCGTTGTTGGCGTTCATGTTCTGGTCAATCTGGCGGGTGTAGCCCAGACCGTTGGCGCCAAAGGTCATGGTCACACTCTTTTCCTGGCGTGAGTGGCGACCGTTGTTGCGCGATGCCCGGCCATTGGTGACAGAGGACACAGCATGGCAGATGAGGTCAAGAACCCGGTTGCGTTCTTGGATGACAGCATTCAGTCTCTTGCGTACTTGATCAAGAATCTGCAAAATTAGACAAAAGTTGACATATAAGACTCCTTTTTAAAAGTACATGCAGGAAATACCTGCCTCATAAGTCATAAGCTGCAAACAAGAGTTCACACATCTTTACTTTATCTAAATGAGCAGTATAATTATTCATACATATTTATGAGCTAATGAACTATTCTCGTTTGGTCATTTGGTCAACATCCAAATATATATCCATCTGGCCTTGTGGCATCAGTCCATCTGTCTGACTTTGTCTAATTCACATTGGTTGTTTACCTGTAGCTGTTTCTGCACCGATCTCAGCTGTGCCTCTAGTGCTTTTTTCAGCTGCAGCAGATGGCGTAGCTCTCGATCAAGCAAAGTATCAGCTCCATCACGCTCCTTGAAAAGACAATAAACAAAGACAATCAAACAACATGATCAGTTGTTTTGTCACACTAATGAACAACGGGTGAGATTTTGACTGAATATGTAATAGGACACAAGTTTGGGGAACTGAGTCTAAAAGTAAAGATTTAAAGTTTAGAATTTTTGGTGCCCACTTTCAGGTTACAATATTAAAAATTTGACCAAAAAACTGGATTCATAAGCCACATCTAGTAGTTTGAATACGGCCATTTCACAATAGTGCGCAACCAATATTGTTGGAACACGTTAGCTAATCACAATGCACGAAATTTGTCGACCCAATGCGCACTTGGAAAGGGTTGACAAATTTCGCGCGTTATGATTGGCCATTGCGTTGCAAACTCTTGGTGGCGCACTATTGTGAATTGCCCGTATTGGTGATGTTTTTTTGATGATTCAATTTCTGGTACAACTATACTCATTAACATGCATAAAAGATCCATGATACATGCATAATGGCCCATTACCATTTCAAATAACAGTTTTTGTTTTGCCTGAAAATGAAACAAGATATCAATTTGAATCTAAACAAGCCGTAGTGTTAAACAAAGCAGTGAAAAAGACATCAATGAAAATGAAAGAAAATGCAGACTTTATCAGAACCTTGAAAGTTTTTTTAACCTCGGTTGTTTAGAAGGCATTTGTCAATGTATCAATACATGGACCTTTGGACCTCTCCAAAGATTTTTGAGTAATCCCCAAAGTACTGTTCATATCTAGGTAGATTGTGATCGCTCTAGCTCGTGATAAAAGCAGTCAGGTTGTGGAGTCATGTGATTAATGCCTCAAAGCTTGTACGATACCAAGTAACTTTAGAGATGTCTGGGTTCATTTTCTGAAAAATTGGGTGAAGCAGTTGGTCATACCTACTAAAATTAGCTTAGGACATTAATTGCAGACATCATTATAAAATGAAATGACCATGAGATACACTGAATTTCTTTTTTGCATCTATTAAAATTGTGCTCCGTATTGCATGTGTGTGGATTCATTGTTAATGTGAGTTTCAGTGTATGTGTACCTAATACAGATTAATTCATTTCAAAGAGAAAGAAAATATCTAGTGTTGGTAGAAAAATAATAGAAATTATCTGTGAAAACTGTAATCTCTAAAACAGTACATGAAATATACATCACCTTCAAGTAATTTTTTAAATGTAAAACCATTTACAAACTTCAGCCCTATGAAAAAAAGTTGAAAAAGGAAACTGTTTTGGTCGACCCCCCCAAATATCTAAATTCATTTCAGATGTAAGTCAGAGGAGATGAACTGAACTATTAATTGGGGTTGGAAGTTGAGGATACACAGGTATCTGTTTACTTGAACAAATATTTCCAACATCAGATACATAATCGGTCGGTGCTCCCTGAAACGCTCAAAGAGGATTCTGCTAACCTAGTATTGTGTTGCTAGGTTTCAGGGGTCAGGCATCTACGTAGCTCCACCATAGTATCTCATTGAGTAAATCAACAATATTCAGTGGAGAGTCCATGAATATTTTATCTTCTGACTGGCCATCTGAGGGCCCTACTTCAGTGTATACACTCTCTCATAGAAGAGTCAAAGATACTGCTTGTTTATTTTGAAGTTTAATTTGAGCCACCATTGCTGTTCACTGGAACTGAACATGTTGCTCCTCAGAGAATCAAATCAAATGAATTTGTTCATCTGGTAATTGATGCTATATCATATGAAAATATTGCCATTTAGGGAAGTCAGGAGAAGGCAGGCAAAGACAAGAAAGTAAACCATTGATAACAATGACAGAACAAGTTTGGGATTATGATAATTATGTATGACATATGTCAATTAATTTTTGTTGATTCACTCTAATTAGTCAAGCCAGTTAGAGAAAATTTCAATGTTGATGCTGACTAACAACGATTTTGATGACAATGACAATTGTGAAAATAGTGAAGTTATATTATGGAGAAATACGAATATGGAGAAACAATAAATTATTTTTTTTCAATGAAAACTTTTAACTAAAGTATTGTAATGATAAAAATCAACAATGTTTTCCATGAATCTCACCCTCTCTCTTCCTGGCCGGGTGCAGCGAATCTCTGTACTCATTTTGTTCAGACTGATGTCCTTCCGTATGTGCTCAAGCTTTTTCTCCAAAGCCTCTTTGCCGCGAAGGAGACATTTGATCTCCTCATTAGTGTCCAAAAAACTCTCCCTGAGTTTCACCAGGACTGCCCTGGTTTCTCGGACGTAGGAATTGACCACGGTGTTGCTCTGCTGGGCACAGTTGTCACGGAGGGAAGGCAATGGGTCTATCGAGCGGCCCAAGTCCAGCCCCTTATCACTCCGGTCGACGGTGGACTGCGAAACTTTGATTTCTTTGATGGTAGATTCTCGCCAATTTGCTGGGCCTACCGTGGCTGTGGCCACCGGTAGTTGAGTCCTTGTACGTGTGGCCATCATTGTGAACAAAATAAGCTATATTTGTGACTTTATTCTGGCAGTTGTTGGGGTAAAAATTCCGGATTATGAAAATAAGTCAAGGGCCACTCTTTCACACTTGTGGACATGTGATAATAGCGCGCTTCGTGTGTGACCTAGCGTCTGTGTTGCTAAGGTGGACTGGCGAGGTTGTCATGGACGTCGGTTATGCATAATGCATAACCGGGGGACAGTTCACAATTATCACTGTGTTTGTATTGGCTCCTGATTGACCTGAACATGCATAATCATTAAGATGTACGCTCAAATTTGCTGTTTAAAAATTCTCTGCAAAAGTATCACTGTGATAATTGACAAATTAATATTAGGTGATCAACATCTTTCACAAGAAGTAGTAAACCTTTTGGAAGTAAATTTATTTGTCATTGTTATTTAGTGATGTATGACTTATCAGACATGAAGTTATATTAATAATGATAATTGAAATAATTATCAACTTCCGTTTTAGGCGCTTCAATAAACTTGCGACGTTCGGTCCGAACCTCTTGAACTTTGGTAACCGCCACCTGCGCTATCCAGAAACAGACACACGACCTCTGTCAGATATGAAGCTGTGAAGCAAAATTTACAGACATTAATATAATGGTGAACTTGATCAGAGTGGCAGATTTTAATTGCCCAAAATCCATACTTTCGTGTGGCGAGAACTTGAAAACCCCTCACAGTTGGATCGAAGATAAAATGATCATGTCACCACATAAAAGGCTTTTACAGGAAAGAACTTAAGAAGCTGAAAAAATGTTACCGTGAACAAAATTATTTCTAGCTCCATGTCAACTTTTTTGTTCGAAGAGAATTTCACACACCATTTTCTTCAACAGTATTTCTGATAAATACAAAAATCAAGCCTACGTATTTTGTATGAATATAAAGTGCGTCACAACACTTCTATGGAGTGGGTTCAAAAACTTTTGCTTGTCATAACTTATAAACTGGCATGCATTCCTATGTTTTCGGGTCATTCAAGGTGATAAGATGACGTCATATTGGGAGGTGGTGGTTAGCAAGGTCAACTGGTACTTGGCGTAATGTAAGATTGTGGTTGTAAGATGAGTTACCAGTGAACAACCGGCGTAGTCGTGCAGCCGCATGAACCAACGATCCCGTGCCGGCCGCGCTGTGTACGTAGACTGCACACGATACGATATGATGCGTGCGACGAACGAAAACATTAATTTGAATGGCGACGCCGGCGGTGTGTAATGTACTGAGAAAAATGTCGCGAGTGTGAGCAACTTTTCATTATTTTTCGTCAAGAACCAGAAGCTGACACGCTGTTTTCTCATCTAGTCGGTGTGCACGAGGGCTTGTCGACATGAGTGGGGCGGTCATACCGCAGTGGAAGATCGCTCTCCAGCAGAAACTGGAGAAGAAAAAGGAGGAGGAAAGACGGAAGTTGTTGGAGGAGGAACAGCGCCGCCTGGAAGCGCTGCCTCCGTGGAAGCGAATGGGGATGGTTCCACAAAATGTCATCATCATCTCAGGGGGAACCAAGACAGTCAGCAAGTTGTCCTCCGATTCAGACTCTACAGCTGGTGGTGAAGAAGTTCAAAAGGAATCTCGTAAAAGTAATACTGACCAGGCCTCGAAGGTGACAACGAACAGGACGGTGAGTGACAGTAGGATAAGTGTGAAGAAGAGCGCCATGAATGCGCAGCCTCAAGAGAACCATGTGGTGAGTTCACAGAAGGAAAGTCATTTGACTAATCATGTAGGGGGAGACGAGCCAGATGGAGCCAAGATGACACCTGTCACAGGGCGAGAGGGCGTGGACGAAGAACATGTTGCTTCTGTTTCAGAGAATCCTTTCTTGAAGCTTGATGGCGGCGCACGACGAAGGAGAGCTTCACCGTTATTAAAACTTGACATTAAAGAAAAAGAGAGTACTTCCAAAATTGTAGAAAATAAAACCACAGATTCCATGATTGTGGTCAAAAAGCAACCAGACAATAACATACGACAGCGATCGCGGTCAGCAAGCCCACACCGTGCTGCTAGAGAACAGAATGTAGATTTAAAAGCAGTCGAGGAAGACTTGCCTGAACGCAGGCCCAGAAAAAATAGTGTCAGTGATTTAAGGAACAAATTTGGTCGTGCTGCATCCATTGAAGATTTAAGAGTTGTGTCACGTAAAGCAAGTGAATCAGAGAGTACTTCTCCATTGCTGTCACCACGGAGTCCTACAGCTCTTGACAGGCATAAACTCTTTGATGATCAGCCCCACAAAGTTCACTTTAATTTCACACCCGACTCGTCAAGGAAGCTGGCTCCAGCATCATCGTCAAAAGTCTCCATGACAAGCTCCGTCACATCTGATAAAATGCCTTCCACACAACCACAAGCCCAGAAAACTGCTGTCACAGGAAGTGCTCTCAGCAAACCATCTGAAACAAACTCACTCACTATCACTGAAGCTGGCATTGCACAGATATCAAGTACCAATCGCACCACCAAACGTCAAGCTCCAAAGGCCCCAACAGCTTCAGACTCCAGTGCGAGTACTAAGAAAGACATAGCACCAACAAAAGCAGTTACCTCATCCACTTCAAGTTCAACTAGTAGTGCAATGAAACCTCTTAGTAAAGACTTACAGAAAAGCAATAAACCCGTGGAATCTTCCAAAAACGTCACGATGACCAATGAAGTATCATTGCCTGACCAACCCAAGACTGCAATCCTCGGCGATGGACAGTCGTCCTTGCGCCGAAAAAAGGGCACAAGTAGAATGTCTGCTAGTGCACTGATCAGTCTTTCAGGTGATGGCACCAGTGATGTCCAACTAAGCGAACACAATGCGCGTGTCCGTGCCGCCCGACAAGAGGCACGGGCAAGCAGCTCAAAGAATTCACTACGATCAGCCAGGGACAGTGAATCCAAGGACACTGACAGTATACCAAAGGGCCTTGTGTCATCAAACATGTTCGGGTCAAAACTAAAAACGCACGACAACAAAACACCATCATCAAAACCAAAAGAAGACCCCCCATACGTTGACTCTATCCCCTACCCAGAAAATTTCCGGCAGCCAAAGAAAGAGTCCGGGTATGTTGACACAATCCCATACCCGGAAAACTTTCGTCAGCCAAAATCTACCAAGCCAGAAGCATCTGAGATCAAGGCTCCCACAGTCCAACTCAAGGCCACTTCCAAAACATCAACCGTGGAGGACATTCCACGGACCAACATTGACGACATGGTCCTTTCCCCAATTAAAGAAGATGCTTCTCAGAACTTGACCAACGGGAGTGTTGAGACAAAAGCACCCCCCAAGAAAATCAAGAAGAAATTGGAAGTGGAGTGGATAGGGTATAACACCCCCACTGGAAAACCATCGGCCCTGAAGTCTTCAACATCCCATAAAAACGAAGACAAAAAGGTGAGTTAAAAGCCACTAACTTCTCCCAATTTTTTATCATTGGCCTTTGCAAAGTTTTCTTTCATGAAGTGTAAATCTTCAGTTCTAATTTTCCAAGATTCTAGCTTTTGTACTTTTGTGTAAAATGAATAATTAGGCAATCTTGGGGAATTTCTGAGTGACTTTAATTCCACATACCTGTATTAATCACAAAAAGATCTGAGAACCCATTTTGTATTTGAGGTGAGGGTTGAATCAGTAACTTGGACTAAATAACTCTTGGTTGTGTGCATAAGAAAACTCCTTGCATAAGGCAGGTTCCTCAAAATATGGACCATTAGATAATGTTCAACTTTGGGAGTTCATTTTTCCTGAAGTGAACAGCAGTGGATTAATTCCCAATGTCTGATGTAATGAGGGAAGTCATGGCTGATATTTGGAACAATGATGACCGCGTCCATCTTTCAACTTAACTGAATTAAAGTCTCAAACGTCATCGTTTTTGACGGACGTGAACAACCTGTTGAAGTCAGCATTTTTGAAGGATGTGAATTCAACCTGTTGAAATCCTAGCCAATAAAATTTACTGAGGAAAGATAATCCCTGAGGTTATTTTACACAGATTCATATGTGGTGAAAGGTGATAATATTTACACATATTAAAACCGTAATCACGAATTAAAAATATGTCTCACAATTAATCGGGTCCAGAATTCGGCAGTCGCGAATTTCATTCCATCCTGTGAATTTCTGTCATTAGTGTCAAAAAAATCAACTGCAAAAAAACAGCGAGTAAAATCCAAATCAATGGACAACACAACAAACCATCATCCTTTTACAACTGGACCGATCACATTTTCTTCAAGTACAAGTACGTTTCGATAAACCACAGTCCAAAATACTAATCGTGGCAATTTTGTGGCTTCCGTGATATGTCGCGGAGCCGTTAGAGAAACGGTTTGTTGCATTGTGGCCTGTTTGACCTTTGACATCAACCCAGATAGTGCACCCTCTTTTTTATTCAATATTCATGAGCCCCTCCATGGAATGGTGATGCTCCGCAATTTTTCTCTTCAGACCAAGGTTTCATAAAAGAAAATTGGTCATTCTGAATGACTTTCGAAAAAAATGACTTCCGAGACATAAAATAGGATTCATGACGAAAATCTAATGCTCAGAGTTGTTAATTTTAATTTAACTTTAAGCGGGGTTATCTCCAAAATAAGTGGCAAAATGAACATCACGCATGGAATTTTCAAGCACTACGTGTGACAGCGTTTTCGGCATTCTCAAACATCATGCATTTTTGTCAAATTTTTGCGAACGTCATCAAAATTCTGTCAAATATGACGTTCACAACAAACCTATTGTACTTATAAATTTTTGATGCAGCCAAACTTAAGGATAATTTTTGGTGGTTGAAAGGTACATAAGACCTGGTAGATATGCGGGTATAGTGAGAAAGATTATAAACGGTAAGAGAATGAAGAGAGACAAACTTTTCTCATCATTTTCCGTCAATTTTGTGCTCTTTTTTTGTGGCTCATATTTTTTAAAAGTTATTTCTAAGGTGCTTTAAAATACATCACTTGAAAAATATATTGAATTCTCTTTCTTGTCGAGATGAGTTTTGAAATCAAGTCCTCTGGTGTAAACACTTTGACGTAAAACTTTATATGAATTCAACTCTATTTGCTTTGCACTGGTAGCCAACCAAATGTCCACCAAATGTACACATTATGCCTAATTATCCCCAAATAATCATTTTTAAAAATCTGAAGGTGCTGATTTGAATTTTATATGATCATAGTCACGCTTTTAGAAGTTCTGAAAAATGACATCCGGAGTTGCATTTTGGTCCATTTTAGGAAGAACATGCCGTAACTTCTAATCAATTAACATTTAGTGTTCACATGCCGATTTATATCAGTTTTTATCACTTTTTACACATTACCCAGTCTGTTAATAGAAGATAAATCCCCCTGAAATCGGCTTACTGCATATGTACCCATTTGAATTCAACTGCTGTATGGACTTAACCAACTTGCTCATTAAAACCCTCCCAGGCAAAGACACATTCTTGACACAGTTGTCATATCAGTCAAAATTAGTCAAATTTCCCATATGTGTCTGTGTACTGGGGGAAATCAAGTGGAAGCAATTTTTGACTGTTTTTGGTGGTTACAGCAAAAGTTAATGTTTCCGTTTTTCTGTAATTCTTTGTGTGACTCATGTTTTTAGGGCAATGTGTGAGTTGGCTGGCTTTTAGAACCTTGTTTCATGAGCCTGACCAAAGTCTATCACAGATGAGCCCTTATTTACTAATTCACTGTTCAGCAGACATGTTGCTGTCTGCACTGTACTGTACTGAAAAGAATTTCAAATGAATTTTTTGTTGTTTGGAACTTAATTAAACAATTTATGCTTGTAACAACTATAGAAATGGCCATTTTTTCAAAAGTTTACTTGCTGTATGAAATGATGCCTTCAAGTTATCACAAAATTCTATATTTTTCAACAACTGTTGATGCTTCACAGAAGAGCCTACCTGTCTACTATGTTATTTGGATGGATTTTCTCGGTATTTTTTTTTTTTTACAAAATGCCTTGAAACTGGCCCCCTACAAGTACATGTACATCAGGAACTTTTATTCAGAATCAAAATTCAGATTGTTATCACAGAAAGCAAATCAGACCTTTGTCATCTTCTGTGAGGAGGTCAAGGTCTTGGGATTCATTTCAATGAAACACAGAGCATTTTCATTGAAATCACAATTGAAATGTCTCGATACAAAGAGGACAACAGTTACACGTAGTTGAACAGGTTGTTTTTACCTTGTAATTGATTTCTGCCCAGACCTTCATGCCAGCCATATTTTTTATGGGTGTTGGCGTGGATTGCAGTGAGTCACGCATGTGGGAGGGTGTCCCTGTGGTCTGATTGAAGTGAAATGCCTTGTTATGGAGATTCCAGTGGATTGACAAGTGACCTTGTTAAGGAGGTTGTTGGGATTTGTTTTGATGAGGAGGAAATCCCATAGTATCAGGACAGTAGGAGGGTTAGGGTAGTTTGTATTCATCAAATTCAAGGGGCATTTGTATCTGTCATGTCCAGTCTGATCAGTGGTAGCCAGATGATTACAGATGCGTTGTAATATTTGGCTGGAATTGGAAACTAGGGTCCAGCTTTGCTGTCCATTGAAGAATTAGATGTTCAGCTGTTTAAATATTTTCCATGTATACATGTGCCGGCACATGTACTTGTGTATGTGCATTGTGAATTTTGGGGTCAGTCTTGAACGTATCGTTCATTGTATTGGCATGTTGAGATTATTCAATTTGCTGGATTCCGTGAGAATGAGCAGATTTCAAACTTCCTTATCCTTAGTCTGACTGGTAGAGTTTGGATGTATTGTGGGGAAATTCCAAAGGATTTACGTGTATTTTATATAGATATTTGATTTGTACTAAAGTGTACTCAAAACTTTCAGCAAGCAAAATTCATTTTGCATGTAAGGGGATCCTCTGAAGAACATTGTAACTGCAATCGAAAGTTTAATAATGCGTACTACAGCTTTCACTTTAAGTTCAGTGAGTAATCATTAACATTCATTGAGTATGTACTGTACACTGTACATTTTTGTTCTGTGACACGGAACCATTTTGCGATTTACTTAAATAATTATCCCTCCTATGCTGAAGTCACTCTTT